>UNPT01000448.1:0-40186 GCA_900536445.1 Hymenoscyphus occultus | reverse complement strand
GACCCCTGTAGCCTAGGGAGGATTTTCCCCCCTAGCGTCCTTTGTCCTGTCTAGGAATTACCTAGGAGCTAGCCTTTAGGTGTTAGTATCCGCCGGACGTTAAATAGAAATAAATAAATAAATAAAATTAGTCTTCGTAGACAAAAATACCCCTTATTTGCGATATCTGCCACTTTAGCGACTAAACTACCCCTTAAAAAGTGGGATATAAATTATAGGGTGGTTTAGTCAGTAGATAATTATCTAAGGGGTGTTTTAGTGATTTATAATTAATTAGGGGGTAGTTTAGTCAATTACCGTTTAAACTATTCAGACTTCCCATGAATATTATTGCATTCTCCCTTTTGAAGTGAAGTGCAAATTTGTATCGATGATCAAATAAGTTTCATTCCCCTCGTGTCTTTAGCTATCAATGACCTATATACACCAACCTTAACTAGTAAAATTACATTACAACTCTTCCTCGTCCTCAAAAACCTCAATTCCATCTACCGTCGCTTCGAATCCTTTTCAATGAAGTGATTAGCATCATATACAACAGATACCAAGCCAGGGAGTGTAAGAACATACCAGCACCTTCAACTCCAAACCTTATAACATTCTCACTTCCCTTTTCAAGATGGATCTCCACGGGAACTGTCTTATGGAACCCAGCCCTCGAATTCAAAGCCGAAATATTTGTTGGTCTCGTTTCTTCGTTGACCATGATAAATGCATCGCCAGCTGAATCATACGGATCAGGAAGAACTCTCTTGGCAAAAAGGGAGCAGTCATCTGGACATACCTTCTTGGCTATTCACGGTATAATGGAAAGACACCCATTGTTTTTTGCCCGTGCCAGTGATATTTCGGAATACGAGTCCACTACTAGAATCGACTATTTTGGAGTGATTAGTGATAAAGCCAGGTTTTACAACAGGTCAAACCAACCTCGATGGACGGAGCGTTTTCTTGCTACCGCATTCCCGCTTCTTTCTGCATCCAAAGCGGCATATCTTTTTCCAGCTGCAGGGAAAGAAACCACACCGGTCTTGACATCCACCTTCCACATAGCATGGTAGTCCAAAGTCAAAGTCTTTGCGCTGAAGAAGGAGCATCAGCTTTTCTCTCTACTCCTAGAATCGGGAATTGAAGTGCTCGGAGTGAGAGGTATAAAACATACCCAGAATTAACCTTAATCGGAAGCCACATATGAGTGCTATCCGGACCACCCTTTGAATCCCAACTATCACCCATGTAAATATACGTCGTCGTCTTACTTCCGGCAATAGTCAACTCAAAGGTATTTTGGCTATTGTAGGTTTTTTCTGCTTCCGGCGCGATATTAGAGCCTCCTTCCCAGGGGCCGTTAATCGAAGAAGATGTGAAGACTGTGGGCATGAGAAGTTAGATCAAAGGGGGGCAAGAGAAACTATGTAAAAGAACACTCGAACCTTTGTTTGGATTACTCCTCCATCCCGTCTTTCCGCTCACGATTAGATAATAGGTACCATCCACCTTTAAGATACCTGGGGCTTCATATGCGCCAGCAGCTTAATGCGCATCAGTGTTTGGTCTAGACTGCAAGAGGACGATACTCACCGAGTTTGCTGGCCCTATCACCAACACTGCCATCTGAATTGAGAATGTTGATCGATACAGTATTATGATCCGCACTTGTAATAATATACCAAGCCAAATCTGTATCTCTGAACATCCCAGTATCAGAGTATGTGAGATCGTTTGGTGGAACAGAAACTGCTGCTCCGTGAAGTTTGTAATTTCCTACCATCGTGGTGGATACCATTGATTGGATGTGGCGGTCCAGTTGTCCATAAAGCTATGATGTGGCATGAGTTCAAAACGCAAGACCAATTTTGGCATTGAGGGATATTTGATGAATGAAAAGACTCCTACCCAGAAACTTCCATTAGGCTTGGCAATTTTGGGTCTCCAAAGATATTGAAGGTCGTTTTGTTTACCGAGGGGTGTCCAGTTTAGGAGGTCTGTACTGGAGTACATGAACGCTTGCTCGTCTATTTGATAAGGTCAGTAGAACTCCTTTTTTTCTATGTCATAGTTTAATGCCATTCAGTAATATTTCAGTCGCAGCAAGAAGCTAGGGGTATAATGAAGATTGCACATACTATTACTAGCACTCTGACCAACCCAAAAGAAAGTATCTCCTCTCTGTACAATATTCCCACCATGCGCATCAATCCTCGCACCACTGGTATCCGTCCATATAGCACCAGGTACAATCCAAGTAGCCGCATTAGTAGTATAAGCGAGAATCGCTAGCGCGATACCTTGAGTGAACTTCATTTTGACAATAAAATTAATGATCATCCAAAGAATAGCAATCTGAAAGAGAAAAGGAGAGGAAGTTATATTCAACGTGGCAAATATAATCTTAGGGATAATAAACTCACCCAAGCACAAAATGGTTGAATCCAATAGGATTGTGGGGAAAGCCTACAGTATGGGTGTGGATCCACGGGGTTCCCTACATAGCCGAGAAATCGTATTCAGCCTCATGAATCTTCACCCAAAAAGGCAGGATAGAACATCGTTTCCATCAATCAAACCGCCAATCAGATCTACCGACGTGAAATGCGGGGTCGGAATATTTTATTTCCTGCTGCTATGGATCCAATGTGATATCTCAGACCCAAGGTTTGCGGGGATGGTGGGGATATGGGGTAAACCTTGTTCGGAAGATGTCATTTACGAACGCCTTGTGACAAGATAGTGATGAATTTTTGATGAGTCGTTGATATGATAGGTGAGCACGTGGGGGGAAGTACTTGGTCCTATTTGTGGCATAATTGCTGTTTGGTTCCTGGAACGAGTAGTCGTCCTTGAAAAGTGAGTGAGTCTGTTGCATTTTGTGAGTACTGTAAGGTAAGCAAAGAAACTAGTTTGTGAATAGGATGTCATTGTATCCACTGTGCCCTCCACTGTTCCAAAGGACATCCAGAGTCTTGCTTAATTCACTTATAACACCTCTCCGCTCTGAGTCTGATCCTACGCCCAGGTTATGAAGTATGCAAGGAACCTCTCCACTGAACCTCTCTCATGAGTGTCTTCCCGCAAGGATTATACTTTCATCTAAGCTATGTTTAGTGGTTTTTGAAGGCCCTCTCGTACCACGACGATGAATAGGCAGCACATCCCAGTCCACCGTGATGTTTACTCCCACTGTTAGCTGTCAGGCTTAATTAATAGCCTTATTGTCTGTTTCTTCAGATTACAGTGACTTATGATGTCATATTTATGTAATAGCAAAGATGAAATCTTTTAGGGTGTTAAGGATAATAGGGAGTGACATACTGCCATTGATCGGAAGCACTGTTTTCGTGGTATTGAGATATGGAATCAAGGGATACATACATTAAAAGTGAGTAACGAGTAAAGAAGCCTAAATCGTATGTAATATATACTTCGTGTCGTTCTTAGGAAAGAAGAGCTATTTAAATACTTATATAAAGTGTACTTTAGCCTGCGATTAAACTACGAAAAGACTCTAGAATATATCGTAATAGTTTCTTTTACGGTACTACTTACTACTTTACTCCATGTTATTCTTGGCTTCCGTAATAATCCCTGTCGGCTATTTAATTAAAATGCCTATTACGCTTCTTAAATATAATCTTATTCTTCTATATATGAACTTAGATGTAATATATAAATTTATACTTTATTATAGCCAAAAGCTAGCTATTTCCCTATTATCCTCTCGCTAAACACGTCGCTATATTATATTATATAGCCACTCAAGTTGTCTTAGAATGATATCGACTCGTCTCCTATCTAGCCCTAAGTACTTACCTTTTACCCCTATTATAGACTATCAAAAAGCTTTATTTAAGTAGGAAGCAAAGTATAAAGTACTATACCCGACGTACCTATAAGAGATAACTATAACTATCTAAGCAAGCCTATAAGTATATAAAGTAAGCTAAGACAAAGAGTATATCTAACCCTAATACTAGCCTCGCTTACGACAGGCTATATACTAGTCTCGTATCGTATATTCTAATACCGTTAGATTAGCGTAAGCGAAGAGTGTATAGGTAAAACAGAAGAGGGCTCTAAACAAAACATCGTAATACGTATAATTATCTAGTAATAGGAACGTAAGTAAGGGTAGATTATAAGTCTTACCCTCTTCTCCTAGTAGATCTAAAGGAACCCGTACTAGCGTCCTCCTTATTGTGAACGTGTGGAGTGAACCACTGCTTGCTGTGATGAATACTGAGTCAAACCGAACACTGCTATAAAGAGCGAACAACTAAGTAAGAAGAGAAGAGAGTTCCAGAGGAACAAGAGCTTATATACATAATGCCAGCGGCTCGCACGTGCCGTGCTACACGTGATCTGACCCTAGTTCCTCCAACTCCGTGACACTTATTTCCTATAAACCAATTCTATAATTTCTATTACAAGCAAAAAAAAGAGCATCTACTCTCCATCTTTAAGAGATCTTTTATTAAAATTTATTATTATAATACTTTATATATTAATATACTCCCGTAATCTATTAGTAACCTGTAACCTGTACGTACAGAGAACCTATTAATAAATATACACTCCCTAAACACAAACATAACAAACCGTTCCTTAATTTACACAAAACCACTTCGATACCTGCATTCCCTAGATTTCGTCCTTCAAGAGGATTCTCCGCTAGCATATACTACTCAATAAACCTCCTCTTCTTCCGAGCGCTACTCCCAATACTTCATTTCAAAGCTCGTCACAAAATGGTTACCGAGCCCGGGAATGCGTAGTGCAACTATAGATATATATATACGCCAAATACTTCCTTTGTAACATCAAACAAAGTTATATGCTTCTAGACACGGGCTATAGAAAATAGGATTACTTCTATATTCGCTTACTGTACGAGCTACTAGCACTAGCACTAGCACTAGCACCAGCGTCATTCCAGGGTGATTTATTAAATACCAACTTGTCCCTTACATTTACAAAATGAAACATTCTCTCGTTTCAATCTCGCAATAATTTCGAGTGTTCTGGTTAAAGCTCTACTAGTTCAGGAGGTTACAGTAGTACAAGATAACCGCTCGAGGCTAGGGGTCTAGAATAGGAACGATTTCCAAGCTCGATATTATCTCCTAGTAAGATATCTACACCAACGGAAATTACCTCCTGGTATGACGGTTGGAACGCCAACCCGAGAAAGGGGTTAGCGAGATGGAGAAGGAGGATAGCTAGTACAAGTATGGCAAAGAAATAAACAACATCTTTATATTACTGTAACGTTCGATCTAAGACAATACATCCCAACTCTCTTGACTCACATAAAAGTATATAAATACGTCGCTTACATACCTACACTCGTATATACCTCCCTCTCTGTAGCAACAATCACCATCAAGCGCCTACCTTCCCACCCATCAACACCACGAGATCTTTCCACCGACATAATACTTCCTTCCTTGTTACCTACCTACCTACCATCTCTTCTCTCTCTCAACGAAAGGCTTATTCAGAAATTCAAAATACCAGTCACGTTCTCGGGTCCTCATTAGCTTTGGAGGATTCTATCCTTGACACTACCTATACAAGAACGAGAATCTCCACTCGACGTATAGAACACAAGGAGACGCTTCAATAGACGGGTATAAGAAGATATCCAACTCCAACGCCAAAGACCGTATTCCATTACCATCTACAAACTACATCTATATCCACACCATCCCCTCCAATGACTTGCAATTACTGTACTTGCAATCACTTACACTCCGAAACACCTTACTATACAATCCGATACCCACACTCCCTACACTCCCTACATCACTTACACCACACCACACCACCATCCCAAAGAAAAACCCCCAACCCAGGGAAGAAATCCCCACCAAAAGAAAGAAACATGGATAGATAAAACCACCACGAGCAATATACGCGATCCTAACTCGAAGACGGATAATGGAGCGCAGACACTCAAGACCACTCGTACTCATACTCAAACTCATCTTCTCAAGTAAAAAAAGACCGTTGAGATGAGAAAAGGAAGAAAGATGGAACAAAATCAAGCCATCATTCAAAGAAATCTCTGATTCGTTGGAGGATTATGCATCCCAACCTATCTTCATACCCATCCATACCCATATCCCATTCCATTCCCCCTATCCCCAGATCCCCAACCTAATCCTAGAACATACCATACCCTTCCATCTATTTTCATTCATCTACTTTGTGAAAAGAAACGGGGTTTCTGGGCTTTTACTCTGCTTGCGCACACCACCATCGCCAACCCTCTCCTTTAAGCGGAACCAATGAATTGACCTCCCTCCCAAGTCTCCCCAGCCTCCAACTTCTGATATCCCTTCACGGCCCCCGCCTCAACACAAATCATATTCTTATACCCATCCGCCGGCGCGAAATCCCCGATACTCTTGCAATCAGTCCAAGGATTCCAAACGACGACCTCATTCAAATTATCCCTCACGATACCGAACGCCTTCTTCCCATCTTCGAGAACGGCAACAGGTGCAGAAGGTCCACCAGCGGGGGTATACACACGATCAGTTTTATCCGTGATAGTGACTGGCGCGTCGGCAGAAGTAGTGGTGCTAATCGGAGAAGCGACTTTATCGACGTACGATGATGATTCGAGGCCTGTGACTGAGACTTTGGAGATATCCTATCCATCTATCGTCAGTAAAGATTGGGACCGCAAATCACCCACTTCCAAGACCCAAGACCATGCCAAGAATATAGCTACAAACGAGGGGAAGAAAACTCACGGCAACTCTCAGATAACTATGCATCAAGATCTGGAAATCCCAAGCACTATCCCCCTCATTCCTAACCACCATACTAGTAGCCAATCCATCCTTTCCCAGAGTCACGCTGTAAATGAGTCCAAACTGGTAACCCCAAGCTGCCTTACTCTCCTCACTCAAATTATTGGAGCTGAGTCCGAAATCCAACTTGACACTGCTATCACCGCCATCTTTGCTTTCTGTCGACTCGGATGTAGATTTACCTAGAAACTCCCAAGTAGACGTACGTGCGAAGCCGTGTTGAGGGAGTTTAGCCGTGGCCGCGTGAGATGGATCAGTGCCAAAGACCTATGCGAAACAATTAGTATCTTCCATACTCATCCACATCCATACAATCACCATGAACCGGGCAGAAGAGAAAGAAACGGTAAACACTTACAGGGAAAACAAGTGGAATCCCCCCTCTAACCGCCTTTCCCCCATCAAGCACGGCCTTCTCACTCAGCCAAAGCTTCTCCTCCCCTTTGGCATTCTTCCAACTCGTAATCGTCGCTCCATACAACAAGATCTCAACCGATTCTCCGGTAGGCAGAACGGCTGAGACAACAGAGTTGGAGTGCGAGATGTTGACCTGTGCTTGAGGAGCAAGTCCAGGGGTGGCCGAGAGGGCAGAGGGCTTTTTGGGACGGTCGACCATGGTTAATTAAGAGGATTGTAGAACTGAGGTTCAAGTTGTGCGATGTAGTTGGGATGTGGTAGAGGTGAATTGGGAGAAGCTACCCTTAAGAAGTTAAGGTTCGAGTTGATTGCGGGGAAGAAGCGAAAGCGGCTTCGGGTTGGAAGGTTTGTTGGGGGCGAAGGGCGAACGAGAAGACTAGAGGGCAAAGATATGAGGTATGCGGAATCGAGAGGCGGATCGTGATCCGTAGGTGTAAGTGGTTGTCTTTTGAGCTGAGCTGAGGGCGAAAGGGAGGGGAGGAATGTCAAAGGGCAACGACCTCGCGGGGTAAGCTTCTGAAACACTGCCCAGAGTCACGTGGGAGGGGCATGTCTCCAGATCTACTCGTGTACGGGTGCCAGTACTAGAATACATCTAAATATGCACCACCAACCCAACCAGGATCCCCACATCAAACCAATACACAGGACCAACACATAAATACAAAACCCACGTATCACCACACCTCGCCCTCTCACTCACCTGTCACACCCCAAGCACTATAAACTGAAACATTCAACACCACACCAAGACCCTCACATCAGCCAATACAAGAGACACTCAAGCACACGGGACACAACTGAGAGAAGCACTGGTGGCAAGAATTCTCTGGATGTGTTGATTCTCATCTCCAAAAACCCTTCACATTACGTACGCGAAGGCAGATGATATCTACATCTCCTTCATTCATTACTCATCCCATACTCATGCATGTATCTTTTTTCATTCTCCCTTCATGCCCTCGCCAGGAACGAAGATAAGAAAAATGAAAGAACTATTGCAAATGCCAAACTCCAATCGCAATGCAGTGCAATGCCAAATGCCCCGAGAATCACAATCCCACCTGACGCCCTCGTCTCGCTGCCCCATATAGTTTTTCCTTTGCATCCATAAACAAATTCTCAATCTTGTTCACCTGATCTTTGGACAACTCCGACATGTCCAAATTTCCTATTAAGTTCATCATTTGTAGTTCTACACTTTTGAATGTAGCTTTGTCCTTGGAGATCGCAGGTGAACCACCAGAAAGCCCTGGGAGAGCTTCTTCGGCTGCGTTTTCCTTCGTGGGCTGCTGTGAAGCCTGTCTCGCTGCACTTCCGCTCGCCTCCGCCTCCTCATTACCGCCAATTGATCCCTCAGCCATCTCGGCTTCTGGAGATGGTGAAGATGGAATAACTTTTTCTCGTCCCTTTTCCTCTCTCCTGCGACCGGTGGCTTTCTCGGGCTGTTGAAAGCTCATTGGACGACCTTCCATTACCTTATTGCCTCGTGATTTGCTATTGCTTGGCGTTACAATGTCAAATCCCAAATTAGGGGGGGCGTCAAGATCTATTGAAGGAGTTCGAAGATTCTTGGCTAGTCTTTCACTTTGAGTTGCTTCCGGGAACTGAATCGCTTCTCGTGACGGTGTTGGTGATACCTTATTTTCAAGAGATTTTCTCGGTCGCCCTCTCTTTTTCTTCGACATCGACTCTATTGGAGATACTTTGGGGGATGGGACTGTTATATATATTAGAGATGGATCCTCCAACAATCGATCCGCGGAAAACTTACAGGTAGCCAGAACCTGCTGGGTCTCGGGAATCTCACTGGCATCCCCCAAAACTCCATCGCCCTTATCAAACCCAGCAAACAAAGATTCTCGTCTCCGCGATAATCTTCTACTCACAGAACCTCTGTCCATATTTTCGAACGCGGAAACATCAACAACAATGGTTTCATTGACATCCACTTCAATACCAGACTCTTCTGGATTTGAGTTCTTTTTCGGAATGTTCATGGACTTAGTAGATAGTGTATCTGGTACGATAGGCTCGACAGATGTCGGCTTATTGAGGATATCGGATTTCGATTCATGGCCGTTTGTGGGATTTCCAGGCTCCTTAGCTGCCGCATTCGCTAATGCTGTCTTGTGAATTGATCTCGTAGCGGGAGAATTGATTGAAACATCTTGCAGCGTATTCCTTCTGGAAGATGATCGAGTTGCGCGACGCGGGCTCTCTGTTCCTGGGATTGTGGAAACGGGTGGCTGATGGTTTGCATCAAAAGTTTGCATCATTCGAATTAGACTTGACTCGTCCATACTTTCATCTGCATCGACGCTTCTCGGGTCACTCCTCGGCTGCTGCTTACAGTGACCCCGTCGAAGCACATTAGATCGCGGTGATGCACGAGCGTCCTCAAAGAAATCTTCATTAGGAGTCAATTTATCAGAAGATACTGGAGATGACCGCGCGTCGACAAAAGGAGGCGAGGTAGAACTACGATGAGATGACTTGGGAATTTCGGTTCGCGTCGGAGTCGAAGGGCGGAGAGCTTCATCAATTTCCATTGGGAGAACTTGATCCATATCAGCATTGTCTTCTGATGGAAAATCTGCATCCTCCATAATGGAATCTTGAAGTGCTTCCTCGTCGACTCTCGCAAAGTTCGGATTCGTGGAACCTGCATCGTAGGTTGTATCATGGTTTTGACTAGCTTCAGTTGACTGGTACGTCGACATGGCATATTCTGGAAGCACTGCATAAGTTTGGACCTGGGCGGATGGGACTTCAACAGATGACATAGGTCCGTGTATTTTGCGACCCGGAATTTCCGGTGGAGACGATGGGACTTCTTCAACAGAAGATATCTCAATCTGGGGAACAGGTTCATCCTTCTCCGGCACTGGTACTATTAGTGATGGAGACCCACCACCAGAACGCCCAGAAGCAGCAAGTCGACTCGAACGTTTCGGAGTAGGAGAAGAAATCATAAAGGTATCGTCCTCACTAGGGGGTAGAGGCGTTGGCGTAGTTTGTCGTATTTCAACTCTAGGCGATCGACTTTTCCCGGGTTTTGATGACGACCGACGAGAAGGCAATTGAGGTTCTGCCTCAATTTCCATTTCTGCTGTTGCTTGAAAATCGGGACTAGTTTTGAGATCCGGAAACATGGCAGCATCTGCTATTTGTCGCTCTTTGACCTCCTTCTGCCTATCTGTTAGAAGTTGGGATGTAGAAGTAGCTCCATTAGCTACGGGCGAGGATTCGATGGCTTGGAATTGCACTTGAGAATCATCGTGCCGTAATTTGGGTGTGCTTTGACGTCTGCGTGATTTCCTCCTGCCACTCATCTCAGGGGTGTCTTCTCGTGGGCGCTTTCGACGAGAGGCAGTGCTCATCTGAATTACAACTTCGGGCGTAGTTTCACGCATCTTTCGAGTCATAGGTGACGACCCATTTTGTGGTGTTCGATGATTCTTCATCACAAACTCCATGCTTGTGGTTGGGAGAAATGCACTATCTTCCTGTGTCTCTGCGTACTGCATAGGTTCCTGTGCATATGCCTCCGCCTCACTCAAAACGCTTTCAGGAATGAACGGTAGCTGTATGTCTGCGACAGCGCGGATTCTCAAAAGAGAGGCCTGAGCTCGCTCGGTATACTCAAAAGCTTCTTCAGATACGCCAAAAGTAGTATTCCACATTTTGACGGCTCGAATAGCAATTGACTTGTGGGTACTGTCAATCCCCGCGCAGATCAATGCTTCGAGCTCAGCAAGGATTTTGCTGCAACCATAAAGCTCCTCAAATCTGGGGATAAGATTACAAAATGCATTCCAGAAGGAATTGATCTAATATTGTTAGAAAATTTCAGCAAGACGGGATTTTATAGCTTACCGATTTGGATAAAGGATTGCCACTGTCAATCTTCCTTTCTGTATCAACCACCCAATGGGATACACCTTCTTGTATCTTAACAAGAGATCCAAATATCAATTCTGCGGGGCAGAGGCCCATAAATTCGGTCGTGATAGCAATCATATCGGAGCAGTCGGCTAGTTGAGTTTTGTCAAAATTGGTGTAGCTGAAGACCATGGTCGTCTTAATGTATTCATAAAGTTTGACAAACGGATCGAAGGTCAGAAGCTTCGGTCCTGCCATTGCACTACCCCATAAGTGTTTCCTTGCGGCATCAAGTGCCTGTCGATCCTTTGGATATCCAACCTTTGAAACGAGTAGACTGTAGTAGGATATACCAATGGTGCCTGTTGAGTTCTGTTGGTGGAGTAATAGGCATTTTGCAACTGGCTCTAGAACTACAATAGCCTTGCCTGAAATTCCCGAGTCGACGGTAGCTGATGAAGCCAAAGCGTCAAATAAAGTCTTCCAACCTGCAAGGGCCTCTTGAGGCGAGTACCGAATTCCAGCATCAAGAATCTTGACTACACTCTGGTAGTATTTACCTAGTGGTTGGTCGGGATTCTCAATCTTTTCGGAGTCTCTGATTTCGACAGCAGTTGTGACAAAGTCTGCAATAACCTCCCAAAGCGCCTTGGTTGAAGGGGTACTTTCTGTAGGTAAAAGTGATAATAAGTCGGTCGCTAATTTGATACACTCTAGCCGATTGGATTGTTGCGCTTCAAAAAAGGGTAGAAGGATAGAATAAGCCATATGTATGAAGTCGTCGTCGCACACCAAATTGGGCGAGTCGGTTGCTAACAAGCAAAAGAGGTGGTGAAGAGGCTTTCTGATCTCTCCTTTTAATCTATCTGGCCGCTGTGAAGGTGTGGCGACTGGTATGAATGTGTCCTGTGTCCCAATACAAAGGTCTCGTTGAGTAAATGGGAGAATGCCTAGTCCATTGGTAGTTGCAGTGATTGTTGTGACCATTTTTTCGAAGGATTTCAGAAATTGCGCGTTTGATGGACCAAGTTTAGCTGGCAACGCTCCAATATTGTTCGGTCCAGCTCGCCACGTCTTGTAGAAGAGCTCGAATATCGATGCCAAACATGACATTGTATCATTTGAGACCTTGACTTCCATTTTAGCCGGGAAAGAAATCCATCGAACGTATGTGGCCCATAGTTTGAATATCTCCGATTCATCACCGAGTTCCAGAAACAACTTGTGGATGATGGGAACAAGTACAGGAAAAATCCGGGTCGAATTTCTTCTTAGCCACTTCGGGTCAAGAGCAGGAAGTTCTTTCGCAGCAACACTGCTCTCCTTGTAATTCGCCATCACCCGATTCTCATTCCAAGGACGCTGAAATCCCGAGTCGAAAAGATTTTGCAAAATGCTACAAGCTTCTAGGAGGTCCTCCTTCGCTTGCGGATCAGTCATATTGGTTGGCGTCAAACATTGGCCAATAATTGATACCACATAACTATCCCAAAAGAAATCCAATTGAGGGGGCGTGGTGTTTGGTTTGAGTGTATAGTAGAGCAGATTACAAACACTTCCGATGGCAGTTTTCCTAGTCCTGTTGGATCTTCGCAATTTAAGTTGTCCTAGTAAAGGCTGAGCAAGCATGTTGATTAAACTCTTTTTGGTATTCTCGTCGGGTTGAATGGCTACCACGAAACGATTCCAGGCATAGTTGGCTTCTATTCTCGTGGAAGTATCTCCTGAGTTGAAACACAATTGGAAAACTGCCAAATACGATGTCAAATGAGACCATTGCTCCAACTGCCGAGGTTTCCCGCGAAGGAAAAGAAAGATAACACTGCATATCTGAGGTACGCACGTCATCATCTCTTCCTTCTTCTGAACCGCAGTCTTGAGTTTCTCGCTGTAAAAAACTGCGAATTTGCCACCTCCTTCCTGCTCGATCTGGAACAGGTTGGTTACCGCACGAGAGACTTTGCTTTCATTTCCAAGGCTGTATGAAGATTCCAGTCCAAAGGCAATGGCCAAAGTTCGGATTTCCTTGACATTGCTCATCATGTCCGCAAAAAGATCCTCCAACCAGAGGGGGTGAGTAATCATATGTATCCGGGATTGTCGAAGTAAATTCCTATAGATGTTGATCCTGCCCATGACAATGCTCTTCCCCTTCACAAAACTCTCGATGGTGTGTAGATTCTCGATCAGCCTTCCGACTCGTTCGGCAGTCATCACTTTTGGTGAAAACTTCTGTTGTGACAGCCCGAATGCAAGATGCTTGACGATATCCTTGGACATGCTGGGATCCTCGAATGTATTGGTAGCATGCTCGATCATAAAAACACCAAAGTCGCCTCCAATAGTTCCTGCGATGTCTGACAGACTTAGTAAGCTCGACAAGAGCTGCAAAGCGTTGACGACAAGAGGTGTATCCGGTCTCCCATTTTCCGCTTTTTCCTTCACATCTCGAGTAATGAATTGCAGCAGAAGGCTCATCTTTTCCCTGAGAGCTATCGGGTCCGGGAGAGATGCCGAAGCTTTCAAAGATCCAGCCAGCATCAAGTATGCATCCATCTTTCCCCCTCTGTCCTTGCCCGCTAATTGCTGCACAATGGATTCCAGCATTGCAGCAAAACTTTTGTGTTGGTGGGGAGGAAGTAGTGGGCTGTTGACCTCTAGGCTGTCTTGTCCGCCATTGTGTGCTTTGAGTATCGACTTCGTGGGCTTTCGTTCGGCAGATGGCGTGAGAGTTTGGACGGTCGCCTGTGGTTTCCCGTCCAACGATGCTCTTGGGTCGTCACTATATTGTGTAGAATTGGACCACCCAACCTTCTTCCGTGCCGTGAGAGATGTACTGGGAGAGGCAGCTGGTGATTCGGCAGAAGACTCGGGTGTGATATTGGTCAATGAGTTTCTTTTGGAGGCCGAGTCACCGAGAAAGAATCTTTTGATAAAATTCCCTTTGCTTTCGTTTCGATTCGACTCTCGAGGAGGTGTAGGAGGTCGAACTGGGAGGGTAGGCTGTAATGTCCCCACTGACGCTGGCTCTACCATGGCTGCGAGCTCGAGGGCAGTCTGGGATGTTTACCTTCATCGAGAGTCGCTTCTCATTTGTTCCTAGTCCATGATCGCGTGGTGCGTGTGCTGGGAGGCTGAGATGACTCGTTGGCGACTTTTGGGGAGATGGTGAATTTCCGTGATACCGCAACGCGGAACGGGAACGCGAAATCCAGCCAGCCAGCCAGCACACGCGCCAAACCACTTTAACTCAGGGTCTCGGTTAAATCTCCGGCCCGCTGGGCAGCTGCAGTACGGATATGGATCGCTACCGGTACCCTTTTGCATCTGCACTACGAGTACCACCTCTACACTACTCGAGTACCAGTATTACTACTCTGGGTTCAATTCAATTACTCGAAACTCGGTTACACAACGTTCTTTTTCAAATCTTTGGGATCGGCGGGGGCAAATTGCTAATGTGGCACGTGACCGTATTTCAGTCTCTCATTGCCCTGAGGTCATAAGGACCAACCTTCCAACCGTATCCCAACAACTATGTTTGTGTATATCTTCATCTGCCAACACATCTCTCTTTCTGAAGTGCCTTGTTGCGTTTAATGACCTATGTATTATCCTCTGTGAAATCATTCCTTGGGTTTTTGCAAGCAAAATGATGACCGATTCTGTTAGTAGGTAGTAAGCGACAATTCACGGCAAACTCGTCTTGCGTTCCTGGGACCATTCAAGTGTCTGTTCCTGATATCAAAAATATTTGACATCATCATCTTCGCGTGATGGAGAGACTGGTGAATGGTTTGAAGTGAAGTTGCTGAAATAAAGTTCTTAGTGGAGGCTGTGCATCCGATAGGTCAGTGTCAGCTCAAAAGCCTTGGAAGTTGGTCCACCTGAAACCTCTCACTATCAAATTCATCATCTCCTCGATTACAACACAAAATTCATCATCACGATTATTAATTCTCATCTTCAAGCAGAATACTCAGTCTAAACCTCGTGTTTCGCAATGTCTCTCGCCTCACGTCTGGCCGATCTGAATCCATTCTCCTCAGATGATCCAAATGATGACGAGGATTACGGAGAGCAAGTAGGCAATACAACCGTGGCTGGAGGTGGTCATAGTACACGAACCAACCTCACAAAGACCCAACTCCGTGTCAGTTCTACACTTCAAAATTTTCTCGCCAAAGAGAATATTGTCTTGGACAAAAACCCGCGAGATGGCCTGTACGATGCAGACTACCTCGAGCAACAAGTTTGCGCTCTCCTCGACCAACCTCATATTGAGGTTCCATCACACGTAACGGACAGATCTCATCCGTTGCCTGAGTATTTCATCAGCTCATCTCATAACACCTATTTGATGGCCCATCAACTCTTCGGTGACTCTTCGGCTGAAGCATACGAGACTGTTCTCAACGCCGGTGCTCGTTGCGTCGAAATCGATGCATGGGACAACGAGGAAGATAAAGAAGAACCAAAAGTTACTCATGGCTACACACTCGTATCCCACATTCCATTCCGTGGTGTTTGTGAAATCATCCGGGATTGCGTTGATAAAGAAGCCACCGAGTCTGTGAATCAACAAGGCTACCGAGCAGCACCCATTCTCTTATCCCTGGAGAATCACTGTAATCCAAAGGGCCAGCTTCGGCTCGTTCAAATTATGAGGGAAGTATGGGGAAGCCGACTTCTCAGCAAAGCCGTAAGAGATTGGGGCACGGAAGAACAGCAAGGAGGAGCACATGTGACTCTCGATGAACTTGGATCCAAAATTGCAGTCATCGTCGAACACCACTGGGATACTGGTGATAGTGTCGAGGAAGATAGTTGCAGCGATAGAGAAGAAGACGATGAGCAGAAACAAGCAAATACAGCATACAAAGCCAAAAGAAAGGAAACCGCCAACGTCGGCATCATCCCCGAGCTGGCTGAAATAGGTGTTTATGCTCAGTCCGTAAAACCCATCGATAATTCATGGTATGAAGCAGAGCTCACAAACGGGCCGCATCACCACCTCATCAATGTTTCAGAGTCTGGATTGAAAGCTCACATGCCAGCACAGAGTGCAAGAATAGCTGCGCACAACGCACACCATCTCATGCGCGTCTTTCCCAAAGGCACTCGAATATCCTCCAAGAATCTCAAACCCGTCCATTTCTGGGGCATTGGTGCTCAAATCTGTGCTCTCAACTGGCAAACATTTGGCGCTAGCATGCAAATTAACGAGGCTCTCTTCAGCGGATCCGACGGCTACGTATTAAAACCAGCAGCTCTACGAGCCGGTGGCAACGGACAATTAAGCACCGGCAGGAAAGCAAAGTTACGCCTCCACATTGCAGGAGCTTCAGACGTCCCCGTTCCAGAAGGTCGAGACGACGATGAAATCAAGCCATACGTTACCTGTATCCTCATTCATCCCGATAACATCGATGAAGACCCTCCCAAACGCAAGACGGCCGCTTACAAACACCATACACTTGGTCTGCTCCATCGAGGCGATAATCCTCCTGCGACAGATCCGGTCTGGCATGAACATCTTGAATGGGAATATGATGATAATGAATTGGTTTTCCTAAGGATTCTGATCAAGAGCGATGATAGCTTTGCGAAGAACTCTATGTTGGCCGTTACGGCTGTGAGGCTTTCGTATGTTACTACGGGGTGGAGATTCATTCGTATGCTGGATCTTAAGGGGCAGGAGACTAAGTGCTCGTTATTGGTTAGGTTTGAGATTGCGAATGCATGATGAGTGATGGTTTTATGATATGATGGCGAATTTTGGGGGTTTCTTTGGGCTATGTTCAGTACTGTATGTACTTACTGTGGTATTCTATCTTCATGGCTCTAAGCCAATTTTTTTATTATCCAGTTTCTCTACTGTCTCAACAAAGTCAGTCTACACTTATTTCTTCACATCTCACTCTCACGTCGATCCACCTGTAGACCTCTTACACCTTCATATTCTGATGACATGCAACTATAGGGGAAGTCAACACGCTTAAGGGGCCTTATCAGGTCATTCAATACCACTAATTAAGTAAATACCACCCACAGCCCCTATCCAACGTCTCGCTTACCAATTACCCACCAATCCCAACCCCAAACCATCCATCATCAAACAAAAACCCCCTCAAACCCTCTCCTTCCCATCAAATACCAAAGACCCCAGCCTTCCCTCAAACAGGAACCTCCCTAACCCTCGCACTACTCGAATCACTCCCCTTATCCCCACCCACAACCCCCACACTCTCACCCTCACCCTCACCCTCCCCAATAAACCTCCCCACCTCATCATGCGTCTCATCCCACCGCGCCAACTCGGCATCCGGAACTTTCACCAGCCGATTCATCGCCGCGCCACCATCTAGATCGACAAGTTCCTGGCGGATGTTGTATTTCCCCCATTTGGGGAGGATGTAGACCCAGAATGCGTAGTAGACGCCACAGAGTAGGATACTATATTTATCAGCCTCTACCCTTGCACATCATACATCTTTCGGCCGTAAAAAAATGGGATGGGGTATTATGGTAGGGATAGGAAATGGAGGACTCACATAGCAATCCCAACAACAATATACGTCCCATACCAAAAACTCACATCCGCATCCCCCTCATTGGGCGGATACCAAGGCATCACCAGGATAAACAGATTCGACAGGATATTAAACACAACGACCACATCCCAAGCGCGGAACTCGGATGGACCCAGCGCGAGCTTTGCGCGTCGGTGCCGGACTATGAAGAGCCCTGCGGCCATGGTGACGTTGAAGAAGGCGGTGGGGTAGGAACCTAGGTTTACGGCTGGGAGATGTGAGTTGGGAGATGGAGGGAGAGGAGGGAAAGGGAGATACCGAAGTTGAAGGCGTCGCCCGCTGGGGGTGCGACGATCATTATTACTGTTGTTACCCATTTTACGAGGTACGGTCCCCAGGGGGTTCCGAAGGGTTTGGTGCTCGCCCAGAAGCGGGGGTAGGGGAGGACGCCTTGTCTATTCTCGTTGTATCAGTTTCTTTCCTATACCTTCCCTTCCCTGATTTCATATTCTGCGAAAGGAACGGGAATAAGCGAGGACTTACCGTCCACATTCTCGAATCAAGCGAGATGTTCCGAGGAGGACGGCGAGTAAATTCCCAAATGACGAGAGCGCGATCAGGAAGTTGAGACCGCGGACTGCACCACCATTTCCGAAGACCTTTTGGAAGAAGAGGGATGCTGCGATTTGGGTGGAGGCTTTGAGTTCGGATTTGGGAACTAGATGGGGAGATGAGTTGGGATCATTCAGAACTATGTGGAGGGAGGGTAGATATACCAGCGGCCATATAAGCGATATTAGCGAATTCATACAAAACCGCCACTCTACATCCACACATCTCGTCAGTCATCTTCCCAAATTCTCAAGTCTCACTGATATTTGCGCTGATTTACGGAATACTCACACGAATAACGCAACGAAGGAACTCTGCTTAATAGTCTTCACCGGATTCTTCACCTCGTTCACAACATTAAACGCGTTTTCATAGCCGGTGTACGAGAAGATGATCTTGACTAGTGCGTTGGTGAGACCGTACGCTTCGTTGCTGGTTCCTTCGAATGCGTTTTGGAAGTTTGCGGTGGGGTTTTCGACGCGGGTGTGGCCGCCGAGGACGACGAGGCCGGTTATGGCGACGCTATTGGAGTTAGAGGGTTGGAATGGATGGATGTGGAGATGGGGAAGGGGAAGGGGAAAGGGGAAAGGGCGTACAAGATTAGGGTGAGGAGTTTGATGGCTCCGATGCCGTTGGAGAGCCAGTAGGAGGCTCGGGTGTGGAACATCAGGACTGGGGTTTTGGTAAGTAAGTTTTGGATGTTGGAGGGGGAGAAAAGGTCTTACGGAGAACTGCTACAGTATATCCTGAATTTTCAAAGTTAGTCTCGCCATCTGACTTTCACAGTCACGCGGTTCAAACTAACCAGCAATAGCAACCTGAAAACAGTGAGCTTCCATTCAAAATAAATCAACAGGTACCCCCAAAAGAAAACAAATCACTCACCCCCTTCAACTCCCAATCACTTGGCACATGCCCATTAATCCTAAACAAATACCTCGCCAAAACTACACTTCCATCAGCTCCTTCTCCTTCTTTTCCCTCCCCCCTCATATCTCTGAAGAAACTCACCAATAGCATTACTACTACTAAAACTCAAAATGACAGTCTGAAACGCAAAAGCCGTAGGAAAAAGATACTTCGGCCGCGGATACGCCTGCTCCAAATACACCACCTCACTGCCCGATCGATTCGGGAAATACGAAGCGTACTCCAGATACACGCCCAGCGAACTGCCCGCGATCAGGAAGCCGAGGAACCAGTAGATTAACGCGAGACCGATGGAACCGGTTCCGGTTAGGACGGAGGCGGGCGTGGAATACACGCCTGTTCCTACCATTTTGGATCTGGGAGGTGTTAGGGAATGTGAAGATGAGAGGGGAGGGAGATGTACAGGTTTAGGAAGAGAATCGTTATAGGTCCTACTGCGTAGCCTAGTGGTGAGGACGTCTCGACTGGTGCGCCGGATGCTTCTTGATATGAGGGTTGCGAATCATTCCCTCCCTGCTCAACTGTGAATTTCAATCCTCCATCTCTGATAACCTCGCCTTGATGCACATTTGCACCCGTCGTCGTAGCCTCCGCACCACTCCCCTTCTTACCACCGAAGCGACGTAGAAACGAAGACATCCTGTTTCAAACCGCTGAATCCCAAAATCGTAGACAAACCAAAGGGAATCGCAAATGGCGGGCTGGACTTAAAGATAAGTAAAGATAAATACCCAATGTTTTTATTTTCCTCAACTTTATTCAAAGAAACTGACCCACATCCTGACAAGCGAGGGATGACCCCATTTCCTAATCCTCGCATCCGATTGCACCATGCCCGCCATTAACCTCTTCCCTGTGGATGTGTGACATCCCCACAGTCTGGGCGGTACCAAGAGACTTGTCAACTGCCAGATCCGGATCCGCTTGGCGAGACCAAGTTGCTGATTATGCGGTGTAACACATCGCCATTGTGGCTTGATATTATTTCTTGCATCTTGACTCTTGAGGATCTATTGGTCAAGAGAGTTATATGCTTTGTGAGGGTATTGCTGATGGAAGCGATTGAGCGGTTGTTTTGTCACTCCCGCCTTCGAAGAAAAGGTTATTTTGCCTGATACAGTAGAAAGATATGTGGATAACTTCTTGTATTGATGACCATTGGCCCAACTAGTCCCGAAGGACGCTGAGAACTTGTTTAATTGTACATATAACCACTCCCCTGTTCCATGGCCAGTCCACCCACTACAGTGCAATTCCGATATAAGCATATGATCAGGCTAGGCACGGGTTTTTTTGAGATGCTAAACGAGGATAACCTTCCTTATAGCGAGTTCCTTTTACAAACTAAATTAGATTCGAAGAGTTTTCAAGGACCGAATAACTTGAGAATTCAAACGAGGTTATCCATTTATCAATGTTGTCGAAAAAATACCCGGTCGAACCAGCTTGGGAAGATTAGCGTTATGGTTGCGGGCTATGGCATGGCAAATGCTTGATTTGGGTAGCTCGCTTGGGGGATTCTTATTTGATAGACACATTGATAAAGAAGTGCTTGTTCGTCTGAAAACCACATGCTGGTTTTGATGTCGTGCGTAAATATACTTTGGAGTGTTTGCTCCGAGATTCCGAATTGACTGCGAGGAAATAATACTCAGGAAACAACAACACGAGTAGTAAAAAAAATGAAGAGGATATTACTGTAGCGGCCTAGCTGGATGGGAAGTCTCTGGCTAGAAAAACTTGAAAATGAGATCTTGAAGGTATCGTCGTTTGCGATGTACTCGTAGCGCATTTATATCAGCCAAGCGATTCCATCCCAACCTCATGGGCAGCAAAGAAGACGAGAATCCACGGATATCATATCTCACATCCCACACCTCACATCTCACCAACCCCCATCCCACTCTATTTCTCCTTCTCATCATCTTCTTTCTTACCAGTTCCCTGACTCGAACTTCTAATCCTCGGTTCCAGTGGAAATACCTGATTCTTCGCCGTAACACCCTCATAAAGCTGACTCCAACGCTCTTTCCACGCCTCTGGAGTAGGCCACGCATGTTCCGGATCTCGAAGCCACAATCGTATTAGATGTCGTCTAAACATGGTGAGTAGTAGCTCAGAAGAAGAATGAACAGATCCAAGTTGTCAGATTTGGAAATTGTACGTAAGACTTACTGTTGCTCAGGAGTATCTCTAAAGCCATCACGGGCGTGGAAAACGGCGAGGTTGTTGACGTATTGGATATCTCCTTGCTGAACATCTAATCCGATGTGGTATTTCTCACCAAGAAAGTCTTTTGTAACAACGAGTTAGTCGCTGTGAAGGATTTGATAAGGGAATTTACGTACGCAATGCATCTAACGCTTCGGCTTGTGCTTCAGTGATGGCAGGAATATTTGGGGATCGTGGGAGCCCGTGATAGCCAGTGAAATATCGTCGAGCATAATTCAGAAGGACTCGCTCTGGAGTCCCTTCTGAAGCTGGTTGGTGAACCAATAGAGGTTTCAAAATGAATGGTGTCTCTTTATTCTCGAAACTGAGCTTTCCATTAGCGATATAATTCTTTCAATTATCAACAGAAACTTCGCGAGCACTTACTTATCAACCACCCAATCCTCCGAAAGCGTCCGTATCAAATCCGGTCTCTCCTCCGCCAAATAATTATAAACCCTCCACGTACTCGCCAACTTACTCTGGCCCCCCTCCGCCGCACCACTCAACGCAAACAAACTAACAATATCCCCCGCATCGGTATGGAAAACCTGCTTGTCGGCAGTATAAGCCGGTGCTCCAATCAAAGCCTTATCCACCGTCGCGCTCAAGTCTTTGATGTGGTTCAAGACAACATCCGCAGGCTTTCCATCGAATTTGTTATCTTGACGGCCGCGTTGAGATGCTATGTGCGATGATATGCCGGCGTAGATGATTATATTTTCCTCTCGGCTGTGTTTGGCTACTGGGAGGCCGCGGAGGACTTTGAAGCCATGGCCGGAATGGAGTTCTGTTGAGATGGAGCGGAGAATTGGATGGAGTGTTGGGAGTGGAAAGGTTCCTTGGGATATAAAACCCAATGGTATTTTTAAACCTGAAAAGATAAGTCATCATACCGAAAAACCCAAAACTGGGGCTCCAAAAATAGCACCACTAGACCCATCAACTAACTTTTGAAATACTCCAACCCCCTCTCAACCTCCTCAATCTGCACCTCACTCAACTCATAAATCCACTCATACCTCCCCTCCAGATCCCTTCCCTCCCAAACAAACTTCGATTCAAGTTTCTTCGGAAATCCCTCGGGAAGCGTGACCGCACCCAAGTTCTCACTCTCCAGACGCCGTTTAGTCCTCGCTTGGTACTTTTCGAAATCGGGAGCATAACTGATATCGGGCCTGCCAACCGCCATAGCTATTCAGAACTTCCGATAGAGCCGCGGGATATCGAAGAAAAGGCGTTTTGGTTGTACTGTTTTGAATGTCCTCATGAATGAGTAGGGTCACTTGGTGTTGCACTGCGTGATGTGGATATTACCGTTGCGATCCTGGCGATGATGCAATTGTTAGCTGCATATTGCGGGGTCGGCATCGCCACACGCTAGATAGAGAACGTCGATTGGTTGATTCTGTACGTGTTGCAATATCGTGCCATTGCAGGAATACTTTGTGCAATATCAGGGGTATATTTCGTGAAGCTTTTGCGAGGCGACTCGACTTGACATTTCGAAGTGATTCACGCGGAAGTCAAAGCGACCATGAAAAGAAACAATCCAACCATTTTTGGAAGTTTCGAAAAACATTCCGGTGTTCTTTTTCCACCAAGTACTGTTCACTTACTAGTTCGAGATGTTATATGGGGAAGATTGAGTAAGGCCAAGACACTAATAGAAGGCACGTGGAAATACAATATGCAGTTGTCCAAGGCATGATAATTTATACTTATTTAGCTATACCAGGCTATCACTAATTATGAAAAGTCAACGGCGCAATCTCAGGTACAACTCCATCTCGCTCGGTTCACTCGCTTCTATCCGTGCAAAGCCAAGATGGCTTTTCTCAAACCTGTGCCTGGAAGCTTCATCATACGTCCCGTCCTCTCCTACATATATCGTATATGCGATTCGCATAAACTCTTCAAGACGCCCTGGCATTTCCAGCACATTGACATATATCATATGAAGAAGCTTCCAAGCACTAAAGGCGTCATCCGTCATCAATCCCCATCTGAAGACTTCGAGACCGGGTCCAATGAGCGTATACCCTGGTAGTGGAGGACCCGCCAGCATCCGGTACCCAAGAGAAACGAGTGCTCCTGCTGCCATAACTAGGCTTCTGTCATACCAAGGTAGCCTTCCTTCCCATTCCCACAATGCATTGTCTTGTGATGCAATGGCGTAGCAGCAGTCACTGATCCTAAGGTAAGGTTCAGACAATTGAAATCTTGGGACTTCAATTTCTGGTTTGTGATATTTTTCTGAAGCCTTTGCAATCATGGACCAGTCTCTTATGGTATCGTGCGAACCAAATGTCGGAATTTTGTTCAAAGATTCCTGTGCCTCGGCGATTGTAGAAGGTGACTCTTTATGATAGGCGCAAATTGCGCAGTCACATTCAAAGCCCCAGCGCTTGAGGAGAAATGGATTTATATCTTGAGATCTGCTTCTGATATCCCTGTAAGAACAAGTCAACTCCGTGTCGGGCGGCATATCACGTAGAGCTCTTATAATCTGGAAGTCGCCAATGAACGACCGTGACACATTGCTATAGCATGAGTGGTTGATCTTTGCCGCCAGAAGCCAAAGACCAGTAGTCTCGTGGTAATACTTCCTCTCTGCGCCGGGAGCTGGGAACTTGTTCTTTTCGGTAGTGAGAGGGCATCCGAAGCAATTCAGAGAAATGACACGTTCAATGAAAAATCTAAAGAGAAGTAGTTAGCACATAATTTCAGCTAGGGATCGGCGCATATCTTACGCATCGACGACGGCGTTCCCATCAACCTCAGTTATTTCAGCCGGTTCATAACTGCCGCAATGTAACGATGTCAACTTCGATGTCAACGAGGGTCTTGCTATACATTTCTGTATGACGTTCGTTATGAGATCCGCTTGTGTGCCTACAGACATGTGTCTTTGGGCGACATTGGTGAGAATACTGACTCTAGAGCTCTTAGTGGATCGTTCCGCGTTTGTGTCATTGTAACAATAAGAGAATGCTTTCTCGCAGAGAAGTAGTTGACCTGCCTTCACATGGATCGTCGTGAACAGACCTTGACCGCCGAATGGAGAGGACCTCACAGCTACTGGCTCTCTGTAAGTCGCATGATCTAAAAATGGTGGCCTCGCGCGGGTTTCCACGACAGACATAGAGTGCCAGTCGTAGACGCCTGCGGTCTTTTCCCGCAATCTGTCTTTGACGCGAGCAACCATCCGTGTATATTTGGGGTCCGGATACTTTTCACGTAACACTCGAAGGTTCTCAAGACACTCAGAATATCTTTGTAGTTCATACAAAGCTTCACAAGTTTGATATAGTGGCTTTTCCCGCCATCTTACGTCTTCGCGTTGGGTGGCGTCCAAAGCAAGTTCAAGACAACCACATTTGAGGTATGCCAATGCACGTTGAACATGGATAATCTGTTCTTGATCTGGTGGAGGATTGCACTCAAGCGCGGATGTATAGCTGAATTTCAAATGAGCTTGGTCTGAACACTCGCTTTTCTTGAAGGACTCACCATCGTATAGCAGTCCAATACTGCTTCTTGTCCATCGCCTTATCACCTTCTTGTCTGTGAATGAAAACCGCAGCTCCATCAATCTGTGATAGCAGGGTCCGCCATTGATTGGGAATGAGTTCGTCGCGTAAGCCAAGTAGAACCAAGTCGCTCACATGGTCGACATGTAGTACTGGTCCATCCGTGGGGCTCCAAATCATGATTCGAGGCTCCTTAATGAGGAATATATCATTCTTCTTAATGACTGACTCGGCAGGTCTCGAATTTTCATCAGGATAATGCGAGAGATGAATGATGATTGAGGTTCCCTTTTCATCTTCAACGATTGCCTCAATAGTTGATTCTACTCGCAAGGGTGGTGTCGATGCTTTGACAAGAACATATCCACCGCGTTGTGGGACACCGCTTTTCAATTCCTTCAAGTATATCGGCTTCAAGCCGTGTATGCTGGCGGTAGAAGGGTAGTATGGCGATAGAAAATACTCAGGGATAGCCGGTAACAATAGTCGTGGCTTATGCTTCGGCTTCTCCATTGCCCTTGCCCTTGTTTCTTGGAATCTGTGAACGTGCTTCTCTGGGGGGTTCCAGATAGCTGGAATATTGCCTTGATTTGCCAGTGCAATTTCCTGCAGCCTCTTGCCGAGTTTCAAATATATTTCGAATTGGGGAAGACTCGATACATCGCAAATATCCATGCTGAAACGCGATAGGCGATAGAGAGTTGAGATCCAAAAAAGAGTATGAAAGCGAGAGTCAACCTGCTGAGAATGAATATGGAATAAGAGCCAGATGTGAGAAGAGAAAGCGTGGCATGGCTCTGAAATGGTCGGGAACATTGGAAGAGGAGGAGGGAAGGAGCGAACGATGAATCTGGCACGTGATAGTAAACATAGCATTCCCAAGGCACCTCACTGACTTGGAAGTTATCTCCCGAAATTTCATCGTGTATGTGTATTATGGTGGAGTCGATTACTGAGTGTTGCATGTGTTAAAGAGTAGCTTTTAGAAGATTCATCCAACAGGAGCACAGGTCGCTGCCAGAGAAGATTATCGTTGACAAAAGTAATCCTGTCTGTTCGGGTACACCAATGTATTAAAAGGATCTCCATTCTTTATACAAGATTCTATGTTTTTTTTGATACCAATAATCGATTCCGTCGACGAATTAGGGTGACAGACAGATTGTTGTGGTGGTTATGAAATTTCCCAATTATACTCACGCCACAACATCACACTTGCTACCCCGGCAAATTATGAAGATGCATTGGTTTTGGAACTACGGAGAATGTTAGTGCTTCTTGGTTATTGCCATCAGGTGGACAAGAATTGACTATATACGTAATCTTGAACACATAACTACTCTCCCCGAACAGATTACATATCATAACAAAAAACCACCCTCGGTACTCAGAACCTCAAGCATAGAAGCGGACTAAATTGCACTAATATATTGAGGTAATGACTAGTCTTTGAGATTCTTGCGCCTAGTTGCTCATATTAGTGCAGTTTAAATCACAGTTAGTCCTTGGGATATGCGCATATGGCTGTGAATAGCTTTCATGCGTTGGATTTAGAGAACCAATGCTACCTAGGTAAGATTTTACTGTGTTGAAAGAAATTCAGCCATAAAATGAGAATGAGAATGGACGCCGTAGTAGCAGATATTGTTTAGTAAGCGATGATTGATTACTACAAAAGACAGCAACTTAACCATATTATCATATATAAATCCTTTGTTGGAGATAGAAATATCATAAACGCCGCTCTTAATACAAGCAACGCTAAAGTATTTGATGAGTCCATATATCTTCTTCTATGTTTTAATTCTGAGTATTGTGAGCTTATGAAGCTTGAAGTTGTCACCAGATTTCGCTTAATATGAGAAGAAAGAAGAAACCGAACTTTGAGATCGTAGCCGCCATTTGCCAGCCTTCTTAGCCCAAACAAAGTCCAGAATGTAGGCAAGCATGTAGTTATAATACAAATTATATGTCAAACTCGCCTATAATTAAGCATACGTAAAGTGAGCTATCCCTTCCAGACAATATAGTTACAACAATTACCTGTGCTTCAAAATGGAGCAAATAGGCCGATTTTTACTAGACTTTCCCCGAAAACCAAAGTCGTTAGGCCAACCAGGTCGCGTTTCCAAGCATTTCAACCCCAATTGTTATTAAATACACTTATTACATCCACTTTTAAGCGCAGGTAGTCGTTGTCTGGGAGGGATACCAAGACCTGTTTTCTTGAATTCCCCACTTCCACCCCACGTACAGCACCACAATTACACTTTGAAATGTGGTTTGATAGTTGGGAGAACGCGCGACCATGCGCTGAATAAAACTTAGTTACTGGTTTTCATTGATAAAAATAATGAAAAGTATGGGGCTCACATTGATAAAGTCTTGGCGTTGCCAGATTTTTTCAGAACTCTCTAATTTCCCTTGTAATATGCTTTAAATAAGGCTTATAGAAATCCTAATAAGTGCAATCTTATTCTGTCACCAAAATTGTCTTATTCCGATATCTAAAATAGTTCATAAAAACCTTTTCAAATAATCGAGTTTAGCGTGGTTCACTTTGCATTTCCTCAATTGTATTTGGACCCCCGCTCCAGGGTTTGTCCTTTCGCTTCTCCAAAGTACAGTATCCACATTGGCCAACCAATCATAGCGAGAGTTTCGTATTCACGCTTTTCAAACACCCCGACATCCCAATTGTCGTTTTACTTCAAAGCAAGTTGACTTTAATCTTCCCTACCTATCATTCACCCCCTGTTCTCCCCGATAGCCCCGAATCTTCACCTCCATGACCTGCACCCCAGCAAGCTGTCGGCAGATGGAACATTGCGATGGATGTCACATGGGCACCAGATCCCCGGGTGTATCTCCGTACTGAAGATCTTAGAGCCTCGATCCTGGAATTCCACCAATGACACGTCAACATTATCCGGGTATATACTTGCTCCATAGATAATACCCGTAGCATCCCCTCGTGCCCGCCCTTTATCCACCACCGCAATGAGTTTTTATATTGAACCTCCGTTCTTTATGATGCTTGAATGATCTTCATTCGTGGGAACTCGTGGTATCTGGGATGAACGGCTGATCGGTATTTACCGTCATCTCCACAGTTTTTCCACTCATTTAGCTTTTTTTACATGTTGAGATATATACTCTTGAACTCTGCAGTGAATCTTTCTCCTCCATCCTTCTTTTTTGGCCCGTTTCTTGTCTATCATTCCACATTAAACACATTCGCAATGAAGTCTTCAGTCTGTATTTTCACTGCCGTCATGGCTACTCTTGCCGTTGCTGCCCCAGCGACAGAGGCTTCAGATATAGAAAAGCGTGCTGTTCCAACAGTATGGTTAGCTGGTGATTCGACAATGGCTTTGGGCGGTGGTGGTGGAGTGACGCAAGGTAAGTTCATCTCTGCAGTTTTGATTGGAAGCAATTTCTATATAAGTTCGCATCTAATAGTATTTAGGATGGGGTGTCTACCTCCCATACTCCCTCACTGGTGTCAAAGTTGTCAACAAAGCAATCGGTGGACGATCAGTACGCTCCTTTACAGACGAAGATCGCTTCGATGCCATAGCCAAAGATGTTGTAGCGGGGGACATCGTTATCATGGAATTTGGACACAATGATGGAGGATCTCTTACCCCAACCGACAACGGGAGAACTGCTTGCGTTGGAGCTGGCTCGGAAACATGTACAACAGCCGCTGGCGTTGTTGTCCAAACCTACCCAACATATCTCACCAACGCCGCCAAATTAATGACCGCAAAAGGAGCCAAAGTCATAATCTGCTCTCCAACACCAAACAACGTTTGCGAGAGTGGGACTTGTTCTTACAGCCCCCCCAGATTTACCGAGTATGGCAGAATTGCTGTGAAAAATGTTGGTAGTGCAGCTTCGTTCGTTGACCACGGTCTTTATGTTGCGAACAGATATATTGCCTTGGGAGCTGCTGCTACCAATGCTTTTTACCCAACCGACCACACGCATACTAGTCCTTCTGGAGCAGATTCGGTCGCTGGTCAGTTCGTCAAGGCTCTAGTGTGTTCCAAAAACCCTTTTTTGGCTGCATATGTCAAGAACTCTACTATTGTTGGAACATGTGCTTAGAGATTTAGTTTGGGAGGAGATGGGAGAAGATGGGTGCAGTAGAAATCCGGCAGACTTCTGCACATTCTTTATATATGTTTTGGCTGAGTCTTGTTCATAAGAGTGTTGTACATATTTTTTCTTCTGTACTGTACATACTGGAATTGATATATAGCAGGATTTATAGTGAATGAGGATGAAGGCTTAGTAAGCTACGGTGGGATATATATCCCACCCCACTACTGCCACATGCCTTCAACACCACCACAGTATCCACTATATCGTTAGTTTTTGTGAGCTCTTTTGTCCTACCCACATTCCCCTCGCTGGAAGGCTCGCCTAGCGATTTGGGAGGGTTTTGGACCGAGTTCGTTTATGCCCCCGAAAGGGGTCCGTTTCTTCCTACTTCTTTGCCTATCTGGCCGAAGTTATCGCCCTGCTCTATACTTTATTTCCACCAGATGGAGTCTTCGTCTATAATGTGGTCGAAGTCCGAGCACTTGGCGTGTGCCTTTTCATTAGAACTTTATGTTCTTTCTTTTACAGGCTAGGTGCTTGTTTGTCCCACCTACATTCCCCTCGCTAGAAGGCTCGCCTGGCGATTTGGGAGGGTTTTGGACCTTTGTTTAGTCAAAACTGCCCCCGCAAAGGGTACGTAGCCGAGGGTGCTTATACTTCGCTTTCCACTTATATATGTGGGCGAATTATAGGCACTTGAAGCTAGCCGGCAATACAAAAAGAAACTAATAATAAGCCTCATTTGATGTGACGTGTACCGACTGACGATTGAACATATATCTGGGTAAAATTACTAAATCACCATTAGGGAGGAGTGATAAACCACCCCAGAAGTTTCGCTGTCATCAATTTTTGGTTCTGTATGTTCTATCTTCTCCCTGAATCACGACTGAAGGATGGCAATAAGTAGTATGGCAAATTTCTTATTCCGGCATGTACAACTACATCGACATCGCTGTGAGAACACTACTTTCACTTGACGGTGCATAACGAGTATTCTCAGGAGCGACATGTCCCGTATATCGTTGGTTGAAGGCATGTTCATATTCTGCAATCCCCTACAGATGGTTAGAACTGGAAAGCAAGAGTTATACGGTCTACTCACTTGATCGCGAATTCTCTCCTCTCTAAGCCAAGTTCTCCATTCGTTAAACCAACGCTGGCTGAAAAGCTCACAAAGTGCACATTCTTTCTTGTAGATACGAATTAATTCGTTCATTTTGACTTTCAGCCCTATGTGGAACTCGGGACCAGGGGTGACATCGTATGGCTTAAATGCTCGTCCGTGGCCAGTCTGGCGAGTGGCCCTGATAGTTTCGAAGAGGGCATTTACTTCATTACGGGCTTCGATTGCTCTGTCTAGGATGGTTTTGGTGCGTTCAAATATCTCGTTGCAGTTGGTATTTCGTGCAATGTTTTTGGTCAGCGGATACTCCATATCGAGACTTTAGACTAGGTATGTTCTCCGCCAATTAATCAGCACCCAACAGTGATGGTCCAAGGGAAGAAGAAGCTTTTTGTTTTAGGAGGGAGAGGGGGGGGGTTCAACTTCGTCTCTATCGTTAATATTCCCAAGCAGTTGTTGAGAAATTGTTCTCTGTCCTAGATTAAAGGGGAGTAGCCAGCATTATAAACCCTTCTGAACCAGCAATTTGCTACGCAAATTTTCTCTGGGGAATCTGCCCCTTTGCCATGAGTCCATGACCACCTGGAAAAATCATGTGTAAGTCCTTGACAAGCAGGGAAGCAAACCAGAGCCCGGTCATGCGTAATATTGGCTATTATTTCACATGATGAAACTTACTTCTCTTCTGTCAAGACCCTTGGGAAAAGAGTTCTGATGGAGCTCAGGGAGTTAAATCAATATTGATACACTACCTCCCGACACAACTCGCAGACTGCCACCAAATTGGCAATCTAATACAAAACATAGATGACAATGTTTCCAGCGTCAAGAGCTACTTTTGCCGAAGTATTCGAAGCTTCTTGATTCCAAATGCGTTTCTGAACTGGTAAGTCACGAGTCTTTCTAGGTACTCTCTTCGCCAGTCTTTCCACCGTTGTCATGGCATTCTTTTGTTTGGGAAATCATTTGATCATGGGAGGATATTTTCTCAGTGATATCTCTGTCTTCCTTGTGCTCTAGTACTTCAGCTTGACCATGAGATCCCTCAGTGTTGACCGATTTGGAGTCTTCCATGGCATCTTCCTCTGGTCCGGAGTCGTCGGTACCGTAGAGCAAGTACTCCTCATCCAATTTTGAATCACTCTCTTTTGATCCTTTCTCGTATTGGGGAGCCTCTTGAACAGACGTCTCGCTATCCTCTAAAAGTGCTCCTACCGAGCCAGGGGGGGGCATCGGTAACATTTCTTGACGAGGAAGTGCCGGAAGTGCCCATGCGTTTATCCACGCCGTCAATAATCTGCATATTCATTAGAATTATTCACGGTATTGGGGATTACTGACTTCATTAATCTTGTCAGAAAACTTGTTTTCGAATTCCATTTTGATGACCGCTTTCATGCAATCGTCCCAGTGCTCGGTGAATTTCATGCTATCATCGTATGATTCACTCAATTTCTCACGAGTATTATCGATTAAAGACAAAAGTATGCGAGTCTGGTCCCCTTGGGGATCCACCCTTTGGGCCTCAAGGTTCCCATCATAATGGACGGGAAGCCAGGACCTTCTAACCTCGACAAATCTGTTGATCTCTTCAAGCCATTCGCCATGCACCTTGATTGCCTCCACTACGCCTTGCACAATTACTCGATCAATGAACTTTGTACAATCCATGTCCAGGAGATCAGACCCAGAAATATCAAATTTCTCGAACATCTTTTCGGACATTTTATTTGTGCTTCGTTTATATTCTCGAAAACCCCTTTTGTATGACCTGCAGTAATCTTTCTGGAAATTGATGACTTCAAGCCAGGCTTTGACTTACTTATATCACGAGATTCAAACAAACCGAGAAGCTTTTAGAAAAAGTCAAACTCTATAAGCAGATAATAGATATTGGGGTGCGAAACAAACCGAAATGCACTACTGATTCGTTATTGATTGTATGAAAAGGTTCCCTGGTCATATTGGTGCCCAAGAATCAGCGGGAACAGAACGCTGACCAAAATTGTAGCAGAAAACTCCATGACAAGATTTGAATGACTTACGATAAGAGTGACGTGGTCACCCATGGCATCCGGTTTCCATTTTGCCAAACTACAGAAGAACCGATATCACTATATTTACAGTTTTTGTACAAACATGAATGGCTTTGTGTGAATGTGATATTTGCGATCATCAAGTGGCAGCTTTAGGCACATACAATTGTGCTATGTCGAATTTCTTTCTTGCCATGCTCCCCCCTTTCCCCCTGTATGAACCTCACTAACATCGTGATATGTTTAAGGATTTGTGACTGTAGTCCAACAAAAGACAGAAGGATTATATCTATATGAGATTTCTAGAGTGTGAGAGAGTCCTGCAGCCTATCACTGGAAATAGATGGTTGGAAAAGAAATATGGCCGCAAAGCGGAGTCGTTTCTACTCCTAATCAATCACGAATTCCTGTGACACCAAGTGTCAAGTGAGGTTTGGATATATGAAGAACTCATAACATTAAAAATTTAGTACTCGCAATCTTTTGGTAGAGAGTTCTTTTCATTTACCGAAGAAGTATGCGCCAAATCATATCCATGTGCCATGCCCACTACATTCATTCACTCATTCAACAGGAAAGAGGAATAATGCCGTCAAACCACTAGTCTAACGAACGGACTTCAATTTGTGAGTTGCGGAGCTCCGATTCCAACTCCATAGCCCGGTTGATAGATGTTCGTTGCCTCAGATTCTTCCAACACGGGTCCCGCATCTTCATCGTCGCTAATGCCCAACCAGAACTCGTCCTGGTCCTCGGCATCGCTGTCCGCAAAATTCGGGGGATCCGCTTCAGAGCTTTCACTGGAACTATCTTGCTATCTACATCGTTAGCTTATCTTGATAACGAAAACGATAAAGATGACAAACCATTCTTCGGCGTTGGTCCTCAATGTAGGTGATTTCGTAGGTGTTCGCATCCCAGAACTCTCTTACCCAATCACCGGTGGCCATTACTTTGTTGTAGTCGCACCTTTGGAGAAAGGTATTGAAGTCCGTTTCTGGGATAGGATCGTAGGGCCGCCATTTAGCGTCTTGTTCGGCCATTAAGCCACTCGTTACAGTTTTAAGGTTTTCTATGAGTTTTTTGAGCGTCTCCTCCTGTTGAGCTGTAGCCTGTCTGAGAGCATCGTCCACGGCTTCGTAAATCTCTTGGTAGTTTGTGGAGGGGACATTCCGTCTATCAATTTCCCCAAGGAGATCCAAAGGTGTGGGCGTCAAAGAATCCGGTGAGATATCTGCAAAATTGGTACCCTTATTGTGTTGTTAGAACAACCTTCAAATGGAGGTTTAATTCTTTCTTTTTTCTTCTTCGTTTTTGGAAAGCAAGACGAATGTTTACTTACGGTTGAAGTGTTGATTTGGAAGTTCATGGCCACGATTTTTAGCACACACTTTTCGGATTGCTTGGTTGAATTTAGATATTGTTACAGAGTGCCCAGGTGATTTAGGGGAATGCTGTTTGGTGCTTAGGATAATTAACATTTGCCAGCTATGGAAACTCCCAACGCTAAGTACTCTTCGAGATAAAGCACTCAATCAGTCCAGTCCTCTATGCGCTTGCAATCATTGTATTCAAGTATCATGTGCATGATACCAGCAACCAGAGGAACAAACGACACTACGGACGCACGTTCCAGACGTCTTTCTTTGCTTAATTCTCAATTTCTCGAAGAAAGTCATCTCTGATCAGGATTGCGACACACATGTCCTTGAACTATCGTGGCTGAGGATCTGACCCAACTCTCCGTAACACTAGGTAAACAAAGCAGTTTTGAACCACTCCCAAGTCCACTCTTTCTCTCTAACTTACGTGGCAGAGTTCTGAGCCGCCCACATAAGTTTCTCGTTACGGTTCTGGGCCTTGCAGGGATTTTGTGTTTCTCATGATGCAGATTCCTTGAAATGTCTAAGTTCTGGCGGCAAATGAACGCTCTAAGAAACAATCAAACATAGTATTCGGTGAGACATACATGAAATCAATGTATTTCGACGAAAGCATCGCCAAGACCGATTATTTAGGCATCAAATCTACGGATAACTTTAAACCCAGCTTTCTGTTGGGACGACCTTGTTGGCCATCGAATTTGAACCCTCCGTTTAGCTTTCCTTTTACCAGAATTCATGTGAGGGTCTTCAATGAACGTCTCAATCTCCGACTTCCTCTTCATTCTCAACTTATTCGCCTGCGACGGTGGCAGAATTTTGTAAAATGCTTCTTCCACATTCCAATTCTCTCTCGCAGATGTCTCACAGAATTTGCAATTCAGTTTATCTGCGAGTGATCTACCTTCCTGGCTTGAAACCTGCCTCAGCGTCTCTTTATCGGATTTGTTGGCAACCAATACAATTGGAGGGAAGGGATCAGGCTCGTCGTTCAATGGCTCATTTTCTTTGGTGAAATGGCGATTCCGTGCTTTCATCCGGAGGATCTGGTCGTATAGGTACCGAACATACTTAAAAGATTCTCTGTCTGTGATGGAATATAATAGCATAAACCCTTCTCCATCCTGGATTTCTTGGCCACTCGATTCTACGGGGGGAGAATCTAGAACTTGCAGGTTTGCCGAAAGACCATCAATATTTAAAGTTCTTTGATAGATGTTATCGGCTTTTGGTATGTAGAAATCGACAAAAAGGCTGTGACAAAACTGTAAACGCCGTTAGTTCCGTAAGCACGAAGGAGAATGAGAATGAAGTTACCTGAATTGCAATTGTCGTCTTCCCAACATAATGATGTCCTAGTATAGAGATCTTGAATAGTGGTTGTTTGCTTCCAGACAGGACTGACTCAGACGATGCAATGAGTGGGGGTGGGCGTTTTGGAATATGAGTCATTTGAGTCAGTTCACTGCTACGAATCGCTATTAATCGACCACTTGTATCTTTATTCAAATGATACAGACTTTCAGGCTTGGCAGGAGAGTTGGTAAAGTAGGTTGAGGCTTTTGCATCAGGTTGACATTCCAAGCATCTGTCTTCAACTTCTAGTCGAATTAGCGGGTCTAGAATGGAAGTGCCCGACTTATCAAACGGCCTCCTAGATTCTGAGAAGGTGTTTTTGGTCGTAGGTCGTGGTGTAGACGATTCACGGTACAGGCTCAGAGGTTTGCTCCATTCAGACTCATTTCCCAAAATTTGACAGGGCCTGACTTCGTTTGTTCTAGAGTGGGGATCTATCTCAAAGGCTGGAGCAATAGGAAAGCCGAAATCGAAAGAACTCAGCGCGGAAAATGCTGGTTGGGTCTCGTTGCCTTCATTTGATATGTCGATTATATCTTGACCTTCTTCTACAAAGTTTTCAAAAATCTCCACACTTCTGTCAGGTGGCACAGGCCGCGAGGCTTCAATGTCTTCGATAGCAATTCCTGGTTGCTGTAAATACAAATCGGGTTGTCCTGTCCCTTGTTCGTCATTAAAGAGATCACCGCTAGCAGGAAAGGATACTGCTTCAATATCCACAACATGCAGTGCTGATTCCAGAAACCCTCCGGTGGGAATCGATCTCGTTAGTGGCGTTTGAGCTACCTCTATTCGATAATGCTTGTAATTGTAGATCTCGTCAGCATGCACAGGCAAAGCTATTGCTGACATACTCGAAACTTGAGACAGACTCAATCCCGAGAATATTGACCACGCATGTGTCCTAACTGCAGAAGAGGAGAAAGAAGCATCCGAAGTATAGGGCTGGGTGCGTTTGTAAACCCTGGACCTATCCAAATCTGACTCAAATGAAAAGTGGAAATCTTCTGGTTGATAAACGCCAAACGACGCTTCAGACTGCAGCCGATCTACACCGATGTCCTCCCTGATTGTGTCTGTTGTACTGCTGTCGTCTTCAATGCCTCTGTTATTTCGGAAGCATGTTGTCAAAACGCTTTCTGAGTCATATGTAACCTCGAGTTGGTGTAAACGATCCAATATGTCGTAATTGCTTTGTAGCAGAGTCCGGATAACATCGTGAAGTTGCTCGCGAGACCTTTCTGCCTCCATATCCGTTGCGCTACGAAGGTCAGCGTTGATGAGAAAGAAGTTTGAGTAAAAGGAAGCTCAGTATACCTACCACTGTATTATATTCAACATTAGTGAGAACGACGATTTATGTCGCTCCAGTCTATTCATAATGCTCGAGATATTCTCTTCTTTCCATGCCATCTCCATTCGTTGACGAATTGAGATTTCTGACGGATCGCCAAGCGGCATAATCAAGGACTCCAGCTCCGAGAATGTCAAAACCGCTTCCGTTAACGTAGCAACAAGTTGATCCACTTGTATCATTGAGCTTCGCTTTGCAGGTGCCGAATACATCCCCGTCAGTAATTGATTGACTGCCGCAAGACATCTCTCAAGGTCGTTGACTTGTGATAGAAGATTACCCAGCGACATGGGGGCATCAACGACGCTGGTTTTCACCTTGTGTAAAACGCCTACTATTTTCGCAGCTCCAGACAACAGGCCCACCACTGAGGCTGTAACACTTAGGGGATCCATAGTCAATATGGAGGAAGGAAACAACTTTAGACATCAAGAAGAAGAAATATTCTCAAAAACGATGTCAACATCTTTTTGCAGCCTCGTTTACTGGGGAGCCTCGCCTCTGAATCTGTAAAAACGGCAGCGTAGTACATCCACGTATGCTCGGCCGAGTCAGCCCCTGGAAAACGCCCAAAAGGCTGGCGCCTACTACAGTGCTACCTTTCGTCCCGAACAGGCCAAGAATTATACGCTGAATTTATCGTCCATGAGTCACAGCATATACGAGGCTTATTGTTGAATTCTTATATTGCTGGCTGGTTTTAAATGCTTGGACTTCTCGTACATTAATTATATACCAATCAGAAGGTTCCATTTAGTGAATACTCAAGTATTAGCATCCTGGGCCACGCTCCCTGGAAAGGGGCATCTAACTAAAGGCGAGAGTATCTCGAGGGGTATGAGGGCGGGACAAAAGAGCCCAGGACCGTGCGATATGGACGATATTTGTGGTGTTATTGTTTGAGGAGTCTATTCAAATGTGGGATATTTATCCCACCGAGTTGCTTAGTAAGCACATCCCCACTCGCAATAAACGACTGCTACAGTAGATAAACATCTTCATTGCACTTACTATTGCTAATAGCTTGAATTTTGAACCCTGCATTTGCAGCCATTCGCTCTTTGAGTATCGTGGAAACAGAAATCAATTGCCCCCAAACAAATGAACCCCAACGGCAATCTTGAGTTCAACTCGTTGACCACCTTTCACTCAACTCTTTCTAGAAATCAAAATCCGACCGACAGAGGAGCTGCTTATACCGAAAAAACAGAAGTTCAACTGAAATATCATAACGAGCGAGCAGATGGGTTCATACTCACCTACACTTGTAAGTATCTGGCCGAACAGAATATCATGTTTGCGCTATCAACAACCGATGAGAACCGTAAGAGAACAAAATCTCGAGAGTGGGAAAACATCACAAAGATATTCCGGGTCGTTGAAGGGTTGAAGCTTGTTTCAAAGCTCGGTGAGCGGAAAGTGGGCCTCAAAGGCTTATTACGTGGATGCTTACCGGGGTATCAAGGGGTTCTATTATTTCCGCTGTGCTGTTCAGCACTTTCTGTACTACGTAGAAGTCTATTTTTAGCATCTCTGTAATCTTTGATATATGAGCATGAAACTTATAAAATGTTCACTTCGGTAAGTCGAGTTGTCACTTCGTATTCACAACCGTCCCCTCTTAGGGCCGTATCCGTACTCGCTTTCCGTATTCTCGCAAGGTTGATTGGATTTCGGCGTACAGGTATCTGACGGGAACGCGCGGAGGGTACTTCGAAGTAAAATTGTTTGCCGGCAGTAAGCAAGATCATCATAGGGTTTTCACGTATGGATGGTGGTACAAACGTTCCCACATTCTCTCAATTCTTCCTTGAGTTAGACCATTCTCCTGGTCTCCCTTTTCGTCCTCCAACTCTAAGAAGACATGTTCCCGTAGTGCTCCGGAATAATTGCCGTCACTCGAAAAGAGTACAACACGAGAATCGGGATATGATGCGCACTTTCCCGTTGTTGGCGGAGTTGGGATTTATGGTTCTTGTACAAGTGATTCTTCTAAGAATGCAGCATTTCCATCAGCGCAGTCCTCACATGCATCTGCTATCATCGTTCGAAAAATTCCTTATTGCGACTACTTTTTGGGCCACAATCAATATCTTCGGTCGTCTCTTTCGCTTTGTTGTCCAGATTATGGATTCGGTTGCTTCCTTTGTCACTTCCAGGAAAATCGAAAACCAGGCCCTCGAGCATTCGAAATATGCTGACCAATTTGGTTCCGGATCTCTGCTATTTAAAATCATGGCTACTTGTCTGATACACCAGGCAGTGAACTTCTGCTTGGATATTATTGTACCGCTCTGGGAAGAATTCAATCGTGATGGAGAAAGAGTACAGCGGAGGGTCCAAGCGCGGGTTTCTCAGTCGTTTGGAGGATTTCGGGAGCTCAATAAGAGACTGAGAAAGAGAGATACATATGAAGGGGATCTGAAAATGAAGAAAGAGCCAAACGTGTCTGCAACCACACAGTTGGTTAGTTTCGAGAGACACAAAGTCGAGGACCAAAAAGAAAGGACACTCGATTGGGACATTGTCGTAGAGAAGGGTGCATTGGATGAGATGAAAGAAACTCTTGGACCACCAGGAGGATTTGGGGAGCTGGGATTTGTGGTTGAGCAAGATGGGGTGTCTTTCCAGGCGATGGGCGTTGGGACGAAATTCAACTTGAGGTTTTCAGTTCGTGAGAAGCCAGGCGTACAGGTATCTAAAAAATAATATGACTGCATATTAACACTATCAGATCTGAATACTATGGCTTTATTCTTCGAAGGTCTGGATCTCCATATTTGACAAGCTCCGTGTGTGGGAGGTCCCTAAGTCGTGAAACAATTATTGCCGTATATATCCTGCTGTTAGGACTCGAAAGTTATAGAATATGAATGATGAATCGTAGACGTAAAAGCAGTATATTCATCAATTCATGAATAGCCGAAACGTCCTCCAGCGGATCTAAATTCCACACTTCATAGCGATATCGCGTGGAATAGCTATGCTCACAACACTCTAAAAGCTCTAAAGTCCTTCTCGTTCAGCCTTCGAACATTATAGAGATGCGTTCTCCTCGGCTAAGTATTTGTAGATCGATAGACTTAAGATTTGTAAGTTCCTTTGACTTATTTATCATCTGAGATAACGTTGTTTCTCCCAAGAACCCGGAGAAGACGTTAGATGTAATTACTAGGTGGTACTGTATCTGTCGGGATATATACGATCCCTTTGTTTATGTCACATGCTCTGACCCACCTGTTCGAGTACCATAAGTACTCGAACAACACCACTCCTTTATAGTCAGACAACAATCAACTGAATATTCTGTACCTTTTTCTTTTACCCTTTGGATATCCCAGATATCTCTATACCAACAATATCCTTTATTTATTTTTATTTATTTATTTCTATTTAACGTCCGGCGGATACTAAAACCTAAAGGCTAGCTCCTAGGTAATTCCTAGACAGGACAAAGGACGCTAGGGGGGAAAATCCCCCCTAGGCTACAGGGGTCACAAATAGGAAAGCCTATCTACTAGTGACAGTTTAAAGAGAGACCCCACTTCCGGGAAAACTCCTATATATAGTTACAAGAGAGAGCAGTAATAGACAAAGGAAATGAAGATATAGAAAAGGAAATAAGGCTACAGAAGGGTGTTTATAGGGAAGACTAAGTGGTGACTAAGTCTGTCCGAAGAGGGCAGATCTTATTAAAGAAGTTGGTCTTTAAGAGGAGCTCACGAAAGAGGGTCTCGCTTAGCTCTTGCTACTAGGGTCGGTGCTATTTGTTTAACCCGACGGCAGTAAAGTAGGTGGAACGGCGTCTTCTCTTTCCCGCATGAGCAATCGCTCGAGGTGAGTAGCGTATCGAGGTGTCGGAATCGGACGTGGTACGCTGTAA
>UNPT01000373.1:0-50976 GCA_900536445.1 Hymenoscyphus occultus | reverse complement strand
TAGGCTTTCCTATCTGCGACCCCTGTAGCCTAGGGGGGATTTTCCCCCCTAGCGTCCTTTGTCCTGTCTAGGAATTATCTAGGAGCTAGCCTTTAGGTGTTAGTATCCGCCGGACGTTAAATAGAAATAAATAAATAAATAAATATCCTTGAATCAGGCGCCAATCATCCAGTATTTTCAGCCACCGGTACAGAATAATTTTGCTCGCTAGTTATCTCCTCAATGACAACCTTCATGTTATACTCTTGCTCGGCCAATTTATCGTTGAAGTAAGCGACAAGATTATTGAACAACCTCCAGTGTTCATCTTCCGAGAGGAACATGAGTCGAGCATCTCCCATCAGTAAGGCTTCCATTGGCAAACAGTCAAGTCTTCCTAAAATACATTCCATCAGGAGCATTTTTGCCTGTTCATATCTGCCGCTTTTTGTCGCTCTTTCTTCTGCCCATTCAGCAAAGTTTTTCCGTTTGGCATCTCTAATGACGACCTCGTTTTCTGCATAGGCTTTGAGATGTGCGGGTCCACCTGGAGATTTCAGGGCTGCTTGTGTAAGTCCAACTCTCTGATTTTCCAATAACTGTCGCCATTCGATGTCACGTTCGGATTCCATTAGCGAAAGCTCGTATTTGATTCTTTCGAAACGTCGTGCCTGAGTTGTACCTCAAGTTCTCGCTGGAAGACCTCTCGCTCGCGCGCTTCTTTTGATATAGCAGCCAATTCCTCTTCAGTTTCGTGGATAGGCTCGCGAATCTTGTACAGACCAAGTGAATCAGGATCATCACTGAGCAGTTTCTTAAGGCAATATCTGTGTCTTGATATATTGTGCACCAACACATCCGATTCCAACTCGTCCCGGAGCTGGAAATCCATTGTGCTCACCACAAGATCGTTTGGGTGCTCGTGTTTGGTATGGGGTTGCTCGTACCAAGCGCTAGGCTCGAGACCAAGTCGCAGTTCGACGGCATTGCGACAGTAGGGGATCAAATCGCTTGTCATGTCGCCTAGATAGATCTCGTGCTTTTTATCTGAGTAAAGGTCCCTATAATCCTTGATTTGTCGTTCCGAGGGACGTGATTTGGTCGAAGGCTGGTTTTCATCGTCGTCGGACTCATAAAACTTCGCCTCTTCAATAAGGTTCGCTTCTTCTACCTCTTCTCTCGCAAATTGTTTGGCCAAGGCATCTGGATATGCTTTCGCATATACCTCGTAACCACCGTTCCAAGGATCGGCTTGATACTTCTCATACCAGGTTTTCTCGCCGGCCTTGACTTCTTCGAATTCTTCTCCCAATCCAGCTTTTTGAGCTTCTTCTTCATACTTCTCGTACCAAGCCTTTTCGTAGGCTGCTCTTGCCTTGGAGTTTTTTCCTCGGTGTGACTCTCGGTTTTAGTAAAAGGTCCATCAAGAGCTGCAGTAGCTTGATTCGCCATAGCCATGGCAGCTGCTACGCGATCTGGGATATGGGCTTCTACAAGTTCCTTTGGGGAAGACATGGTGAACGTAAGATTGACTCGTGAGATGAAATGATCGTTGTTTTGGGATTGTTGTAGTATTGGTTGTGGTATTGAGTTGTGTGGATTTTGACTACTGAAGTGGTTGAGAAGAAAAGGTGGAGAAAGAAGGGACAAGCTGCTTTCTTATAAACGTTTGAGCGCTGTTGAAGCTAGAATTCTGTGAATACAAGGCTGTGAATCTCAAAAGCCCATCACCATATCCCAAAATATGTTGTACTACTTCATAAGTTTCTGAATCAGCTTCTAACTCTGTTTTGTACATCACCCAATCAAAGTTGTTGGTGTAAGCCTTTCCCTTACATATATACCGTGAATGTAAACCCAATTCACTCAACTACAAGGGAAGATCTGGTAACGGTAATTACATCCCATCTTAGGAGAATCTATTGAACAGAATGGGACATTTAGTAAATCAAAAAAAGCTACAAATATCAGATGCCACCCACCTCACTCAGAAACTGATCCATTGGAACGGCGTACACGAGGTATTCGGGTATCGGACGTCTAATATGCGTATTAGACGATACTTTAATTATTCAAATAATTCCGCGTATAAATACGCCGAATCGCTTTGATATTATATATACGTACAAGAATATACGTATAGGGGGGTACGACATACAAAAAATAGCGGCACTCCCAGTTAATTTCGACCCACTTTTTTAAGTCTCCTAGCACCCTTTCGAGTAAAACTACGCCCCCCTTTTTAACCCCTACCCCCTAACCTACTTTTCTACCCTGTAATCTAGATAATAAATACAAAGGAGGGACTCGAATCCTTATACTCCTAAAGGTTGTATTAGTTTACCTAATAAAAAGTTAGTTGTACTATGTCCCTAGCCCCTTAATTACTCCCTAGTCCCCCTCCCTTTACTTAGTAAGTGTCAGGGTGGGGTATTGATTAGATTGTCCGCAAGGAGAGAAGGAGAGAACTCCTCGCGGTGGAACTAACTAAATAGCTACGGAATACCGAATACCCCTATTCACTCAAGCGAATCCATTCACTATAAAACTCGAAATCGAACCTTCACAGTAAGTTACTAAAAAGTCTAACCCCTAGGCTCCCGAGTACTAAAGAATAACCTTACAGCTATATTATATACGTATAGTATAGTTTCTGTACGTATTAAACATTCCTAGGCTATAAGTGTATTTATTTTAGCCTCTAATTATACCTACTAGATAAAGGGGGTAGGATAAGATGCTATAGTAATACGAGCACTTAGGTTAGTCTAATTGTGAAGGTTCGATTTCGAGTTTTATAGTGAATGGATTCGCTTGAGTGAATAGGGGTATTCGGCCGTAGCTATTTAGTTAGTTCCACCGCGAGGAGTTCTCTCCTTCTCTCCTTGCGGACAATCTAATCAATATTCCACCCTGACACTAATAAATTAAAACAACCTAGGAGTACAGGTCGGTTTGATTAAATTAGTCCGAAATACGCTTGTAAAACTTAAAACCTAATACGTATATTAGACGTCTTATACGTAGATCAGACGTCTGATACGCGTATACCTCGTATACGCTGGCTCAATGGATCATGGGTACTAGCTAGTGAATAATAACCCCTCTTGAGCGAGGCTATTACAAGTTAGATACTTCGTAGGAATAAACATTTGAAGAAGCTTTAAGCGAGATAAGCTAGGAACCACAATCAGTTCGCAAAACGAAGAAAAAAGAGTGATCCCCTCTTATCACTTCAACTCCAAACTCCCTCTACAGTATAATAACAAACTTTATCTTCCACAGCCTTCTTCCTCGCTTATCTTCTTAAACATGACCTAGTGAATCAATAACCAACTACTATTGAAAACCAACTAATCATCTCAACAATACTGTACCACATACAGCCAAGAAGCAAAATCTTCAAACCTTTAAGTGTGCAATCATCCCTTCTCTTCCTGCTCCCCATAGATGCGATCCTCTCATGTGTCTAAAGAGAAGTAGAAAATTCAGGAGGTGGACTTTCGCTTCTGGGTGGGTAGAGATTTACGAGGTAAGGAAGATGGATTGGAAAGGTGTGAGAGAAGGCGAGTGAGGTGTTATATGGATGGGGAATGGGGTGGGATAGGCTTTGTTTGCTGTGTACGAGTATTTCCAGGGAGTATCTGGGTGGAATTCTTGGTGGGGGAGCTTGGTTGTACTAAGGAGGGCTTGACTTGTTACCTGTACGTGGTGCCCTTTACGAACCTTTAGTTAGGGCTAGCCGCAGGGTTAGCCCTAGCTAGAGGGCCAAGATTGAGTCCCGACTACGAAAACACCCCCTTGCGTAGTAAATTTTTCGCCCATACCGCGCATTCGATAAAGCGACTTGAGACTCGACTTTTTTCGATACCTTTAAGTCGGCAGAATAACAGGGGTAAGGAGGATTAGGGGGGTTATCTTAGGCTTCCTGGTTATTACGACTACGGTTTTTATTTATACTTAGCTAGTATAGGAATGTATATCCTTATAGTTATAGGATATAACTTTTTACGATTATAAAAACTAATATATACGTCTTCTCTTCGAAATATCTATTACTTTAAGTATAGATAGAAAACAACTATTAAGCTTTCTTAAAAAGGAATAAAAGATATACTATAAGACCTAATAACCTAGAATAGAACGATATTACTACTCTCTTACCTATACTTAAATAAAGGATAATAGTGTTGAGGAATTCTGGAATGCGATGTATCTGGAGTACAGGTGTAGCTAGTCCCGATTGGGAATGGTGGCGCACCAGCCAGGTGCAGGTGTATAAGGCCGAGCTGAAGCCTCGACCTTCTTCTCTCTCTAGTCTAATATACACTGTTCAACCTGCCCCCTTCCTACTGCTCTATAGTCTCCTATGAGAGGATTATTACCGCTTAGGGGATATCTGTTAAATAGGTTATGAGCCCGGGTTCGCCCTGGCAAACTGACCAGTTGTGTGGACTCCTAAACCACGAGGGTTCTTCAAGTTCGCGCAAGGAACTACATATCTAGAAGTCGCGCAAGGACTTCGAAACACTGCCGCGCAAGGGCAGACACATTTACGAACCGCGTAAGAATTTAGAAACTGTCGCGCAAGGATAGAAACACCATCGACAAAGCTGAAGACGAGCTTATAGCTTGCTGTTGATCCCAAATCTACGAGGCTGAAGAGAGCCACTAAACCATATTTACTAAGACGTAGACGAGCTACGCACACAAACAATTTCACTAAATTACAAATCAATCGCCACCATAAAATGGACGACTACAAAGATGAAGCAAGGATTCTAGTCCTTACATGCGATAACTTTGAGAATTGGTTCCGGCGGATGTGGGTGAAGTTTAGAACCAAGGAAGTCGAGTATACGATTAAGATAACGCTAAAAGAGTATACTTGGATCATAAACCCAAAGATAACCACGACTCCCGTATTATCAAACATATCTACGATAAGCAGTGTTAACAAGGTTAATGAAGTTACTGGAGATCTGAAGGATTAGGGAAATGGATTATGGAATACTGAAAAGAAGACTGCCTACAAGAGAGACGAAGCAAAGGCAATTAACTTCATGCTTAATACTTTGTCTAAAGATGACTAAAACATCTACGATGAACATAGCTTAGCTTAAGGATTGTAGAAGGCTTTATAACGCAAACACAAGAAAACCAATGAGTCGATAGCGAACATGTACATGTCAAAAATCGTATCATACAAGTACGATGAGCAGACTGGCATTGATAAGTACTGGGCGAAGCTAAAGGAGTTACGTCGAAAAATATAAGTTGCTGATTCCTCTATGATCTATAACGATCGCTATCTTTATACTACTCTCACACAAAGCATGCCAGACAAATTCGATGTAATAATTAACTCCCTGAAATACCAGAAAGACATGTCCTATGAAGACAAGATTCAGGATCTTTATAAGGTCGAAATTAAGCACAAAACAAGAGTAAAGGATGAAACCGAGGAAGTACATTTTGCTAAGGCCAAGTACGTTCCTCTACACCGTAGACGGCGAAGCATCGATAGTCTATTATCATCCTTATCTCGCAAAGGCTTAATAATTGAATGCCTCCTATGTAGAGGAAATCACTAGATCCGCGAATGTCCGAGACTACCTCGCGCCAGAAAGCTCCTTAGAGAATATAACAAACGCAAGCATCAAGGCACGACACATTATAGTAGTAGTCGACCATCCAGAATCGAAAAGAAGCCACATCGAGGTTTCAAACGCCCTGCTAAGGGATATGTTACTGTATCCGATGACTCTACAAGATCTAATAATGACAAGGACTCGGACGTTAAGAGTACTATTAGCTGTGCGATGTCTACAGAGATCAGTAAGAGCAACCCCTCTACTTGGCTAGTCGATACAGGCGCCTCTTCGCACATGTCTGACCAACCTTCGATATTTAGGTCACTGAATCATACGGTACGACCAATCAGGATCAAGGTTAGTGGGGGAGAAATGATATATAATCACAAGGGCGATGTAGAACTTAAATACGAGGATGGTTTAATAATGCTCTTGTCAAACGTTCTTTACGTACTAAACCTTAGAGTCAATTTGCTTTCAGTACGGAGGATATGTTAAACGATCCTAGAGATTAAGTTTGTGGGAAATCAAGACAAAATGTACGTTATGGACAGAGATAGAAAATTGATTAGCTCAAGAATACGCTATAGAGTTTATGTTGTTACAGGAGTTGTAAAAGGCTACGAAGAAATTGTACTTTATACTAAGACCGAATATAAAGAATCTAATTATAAAGCGATCACCTAAACTAATAAGGAGAGATATCTCAAGTACTATAGGAGATTTACACACCTTAGCCCTAAAAAGATTAGCAAGCTACACCTTGTTACAAGCCTTCGAAAGAGAATCAAGATCCCTCAAAGTATCGATGTATACGGCACATACGCAATAACAAAGATTCGGAATAGGATACCTAAGGAACTTGCTAAATGGGCAAAGGAGATACTTAGCAGAATCCAATTCGATGTAGCAGGACCATGGCTAGTTACAATAAGAGGAAATAGATAGCTATTGACTATCATCGACACATTTTTACGACGAACATGGGCTATTCTACTCAAGACAAAAGAAGGAGCTAGAGAAGCACTAATTAAGTGGAAGACCTACGTCGAGCACTAATCAGACAAGAAGATTAAGAGTACAAGATCTGATAACGCTCCTGAATTGCTCAAGGTTACAAGTGAATGGCAGACTATTAATGGCGTTGATGCTCAATCTACTACAATCGTATTATCACATTAGAATGGTCCAGTAGAAAGATCGATCCAGACAGTCGAGGCAGACATACGAGCTCTGCTTAACGATGCGAAGATGCTAATAGAGTTTTGGGATGAAGCTGCCGAGACAGATACGTATATTAGAAACAGAACAGACACTAGCCCTGTCATCGATGGGCGACGAACAAGCCCAATTGAAGCATTTACTGGCACGGTCCTAAGCATTGATCATATGCGGAGATGGGGGAGCAAATGCTACTATTACGTTGATCGAAAGACGATCCTAGCGGGAGAGAGACGCGATAAGCTAGTCAATCTAGGCCGCGTAGGCGTTTTTGTTGGATACATAGAACAGACTACAAAGCACTTAAGAATCTACTCTCTAGAGAGAGGGATGACAATCACCTTAAGTGTAGTAAAGGTCGATGAGGACGCGGATAGAGGAGAAGTTGAGTTGAAACTACGAAACTATATAAGTGGTCCTCAAGGAACTGTGAATTCCCCTAAGGATAGAAATCCTCGTGGAAGACTAGTAACTAAACCAACAACGCCAATGTAACCACCTACGCAACCACCTACGTAGCCACGACAACTGACGGTACCCCAAGTAGTGATCCCAGCATTCGTGCCACCGCTAAATGTTCCAAAATTCCCTGAAGTAGATATGCTAGATGTATAAGACAAAGACATCGAAGACAAAGAACAATCTCGTATCACAGATATCAAGTCAGATTCTAGCCACGAAGAATACAAGAAGCGTAAGAAGAGAACACGTCCAAAGAAGAAATATTAGAGCTATGTTCCTTCTCCTGTTATCCCGAATCTAGTCCTATTAGCTACGAATTCACAGACTACAATCCCTCAGGTCACCCCCACATACTTCACTAGGGGAGTGAAGAGACAAGCAGAGAAGGAATTAGAAGAGGGTCCGGATGTTAAGAAGGTTCGAGCTATAATTGCATAGATAATCTGTGGAAAAGACGATATTAATGTTAATAAATTAGAAGTTCTACTTACATATAAGGCCTGCTTTCCTACGGAAGTGATCGCCGGAATTAAGATACCAAGGACCTATAAGGAGGCGGTTAGTAATCTGGTCTATGAACATAGGTGGAAGGCTGCCATAGCTAAAGAACTGCTAGCATTATATCAGAATCATACATTTATAGACGTTGTACCTCCCAAGAGTGCTAACCGAGTGTCGTACAAATAGGTATATATAATAAAGACTCTCAAGGATGGATCTATTAAACGATTCAAGGCTCGATTAGTTATAAGAGGATTTAGCCAAATCCATAGGGAGGACTTTAGTAAGATATTTGCACTAACGGTACGAATAGACACGCTACGCTTATTTCTCGCTACTGTTGCACGACAAGACTTAGAGTACTATTAGTTCGACATCAAGAATGCTTTTACGGAGTCACATCTAAAGGAAAGTATCTACCTTGAACCACCAGAGGGTATTCAATTACCAAAAGGGAAAGTCTGGCAAGCTCTTAGAAGCTTATATGGACTCAAACAGGCTACGCGAGATTAGAACTGCCTTATACGAGGAGAACTTTTAGAGTGGGGGTTTAAACAGAGTCTCGCTGATCCATGCCTGTTTATATATCGAACTAATACGACAAGGTTGTTAGTCTATGTTAACGACATTGTTACTGCTGCAAAGTCTAAGATAGACATTGACTAGTTTTATTAAAAGCTCGCTACTCGATTTAATACCAAGCCTCTGGGGGAGATCGGAAAGATTCTTAGTGCTAGGGTTACTCGTGACCGAAAAGCTCGCTTAATTACTATCGATCAGGAGCAATACTTGACAGGTGTACTTAAAAGATACGGTATCACAAGTGAGAAAGCAAAAGGGAAGAAAATACCGGCTACTAATTACGAAAACCTACTTCCTGTAAAAGATAGTGACAAACGAATCAACGTATTAGAATACTAACAAGCTATAGGAAGTGTAATGTATGTAATAATATTTACACGACCTAACATCGCATACGTACTTGGAAAGTTAAGCTAGTATATAAGCGACCCCGCAGAACACCATGGTCACTCAATGAAATCACTTCTACGATACCTACGATTAACAATTAAGACAAAACTAGTGTACTCATTAGCAGGGGGAGACACTGATATAAAGGCATTCTCAGACGCTGACTGGGCTACGGTAAAAGATGATCGCAAAAGTGTGTCTGGGAGTGTTGTTATGTTCTATGGTAGACCAATCTCGTAGTCAAGCAAGAAGTAACGGTCCGTGTCGACATCAAGCTACAAGGCTAAATACATTGTATTATCATCGTACGTAAAACAAGGATAGTGGTTAGTACAAGTATTTCGTGATCTTGGCTTAGACAGCTATATCGGAAAGGAACTTCAACTTGTTTAGATGTTCGGCGATAACTAAGGTACTATTACATTAATAAAGAATACATACCTTAATAAACGATCGAAGCACATCGACATTTGTTACTACTTTATTCGAGACCTTGCTAAGAGGAGACGCTTACGGGTTAACTTTATCCCAACTGATAATATAGTAGCTAATAGTATAACAAAGCTACTTCAACGAGTGAAGTTTGAGAGGTTCAAGGAGCAGATAGGGTTACAGTAGTAGTCAGATAAAGTATAGGGTTAACAGTCGCTAAACTATACTTAAGTTACCTCGAGGGGGAGTGTTGAGGAATTCTAGAATACGATGTATCTAGAGTACAGGTATAGCTAGTCCCGATTAGGAATGGTGGCGTACTAGCTAGGTGTAGGTATATAAGGCCGAGCTAAAGCCTCGACCTTCTTCTCTCTCTAGTCTAATACACACTGTTCAACCTGCCCCCTTCCTACTGTTCTACAGTCTCCTATGAGAGGATCATTACCGCTCAGGGGATATCTGTTAAATAAATAGTAGTATAATATTAGAGGTAATAAATTAGCGTTCCTATATATATTACTTACCTAGGCTTATAGTAGAACGTTATAAATAACTTAGATACTAAGGTAAATCGAAGGGAAGGATAGATTTAAGGGTCTAGAGAGAAATAGGCGAGTTGTAAAGAAGAATCTATAATATATAGTATTATAGCTTATATAAAAAGATAGGATAGTACACCCTTCCCCTTACCCTAGGGCTAGGGGATTAGCCCTAAGCTATCTAAAACATCTTGTATAAAAGCGGCGATAATATAGGTTTAATTACTATTCGATACTCCTAGAAGGCGAAACTAATACTCGAGTACTAATGTTATTAGCCCGGCGAACATTAAGGGATGTTTAGAACCTAGCTACACGAAGGCTTGCTGTATTCGCCGGACGTTAAATAAATTTAAATTAAATTAAATTAGCCCGGCGAACGCTCCTCCTATATATAAAGTATTAAAAAAACAAATACTTAGCACCTTAGTTGTACTAAGGTATTTAGGGTGAGTATATAATAACTTGAAATCATAGTACTACTCGTTTTTTAACGTTCGATTTGACCGGCCCACTTGCGAGGTGTCTAAGGTTAGTATTGCTCTGTTAAGAGCAATGAACCATGATATAGTCCCATGTAAACGCACACAACTCGCACAACTAAGCTGAAAGATTTCAAAGCGTAACAGCAATGCTTTTATTACTACTTCGTGCCATTCACACCATCATAAAGCCCCCTATAGAGTACATTGTAGGCAACGCAAGGTAACCGCCCTCTACGCAACCATCTTATGAGAACTCCTCCACGTCTCAATCTCCCCCTCCCCAATCTCCCTCAACTTATTAACATCCGCCACATTCCCCGTAACCATTCCCTTACCAACCTCCACCATCCTCGAGACCGCCGTTCCCTTCGCCAACGCATAGGTAATGCTCCGAACCGTCACCTCAATGATGCCAATTCGTGGATCTTCAGGTCCGCCGGTGTGCACGCCATCACCAAGATCGCCAACCCATGCTTTCAGCGCGGAGGAGTAGTGCTTCTTGACGAACTCCGTGTCGGTGATGACCTTGGAGACACCAGAGAGAGATGCCCATTCTCCCGAGGAATTGAGGAAGGAGATGTTGATCTGGGGGTTGGTCTCGATTTCGGCGGCTTTGTGAGATTCGGCGTTGGTGTGGAAGAGGAGTTTGAGGGATTCACGGTCCTGGGTTGGTTTAGCTGGTTGTTATTTTGAAATGTGTGAGAATGTCGGGAATGGGAGAAGGGGAAGGGGGAAGAAATGTACCGTCTCGGCCAATGCCATGCATCTAGAAACCAACTTTCCTGACTCTGCATCTCGCGTCGTCATCATTCCGAACTTGGATTTCTCGATGAAGGTGCAAAGATCTTCGATCTTCTCCTTGATACCTGGCTCCTGGTCGAGGTTCTTGGACTTGTAGGGGTCGAGGGGTTTGCCATTGTCTGCGGTGGACGACATTTTCAATGAGGTTGTTTGGTTTAGCTGGATGGGTTTTGATTTGGTATTTCTGGTTGAAATTCTAAGAAGTGGTATTGTTGTTAGTGGACGGCTGAATATCTGGGTGCGTGTGCAACGAAGTGTTGCAGTGAAGGGCGAGCGAAGTTTAGTTTGCATGATAGATGAATAGCTTGTTGTGAATACGGTTCGTGATGTAGGGTATAAAGTAAGGACTTACTTGATTCAAATGTTGTTGCATTCAATTGGGTTGGTTTGAAGAGAGCTGGTGGTGGAAATCAACAAGTCATCCATATATGAGAGCTTGGCGGGTCAATTAGTATGACGTATGGATACAGCTATGATGTATTGTGTAATACCTGAGCACTTCTAGAACCAAATTTGTGTAACAATCGCAAGAACTTTACTCCGGTACCTGAAAGTAGAGTGAGGATTTTCAGGGCGGGGGATCAAGTCATTCAAACAAGTAGATATTCATGTGTCAGTAGATGAGTTTCATACCTACCTAGACAGGCGAGAGTTATTTACAACCGAATTCCTGTAGGAGATGCTCAAATGAAAACAAGCTTCCAAACTCTCACGGTTTTTTTCCAAATCCGCATTTCTTCCATCTGGAGGGCAACTGTTCTATTTACAGTATGATTTGAGACTCACGAAAATAAGTTAAGGTTGCTCCCATATACCAAAAGTGACATTGCCAAGGTCCTCGCCACCCAACATCTCAGCTGACATTCACGTAACCAAATTGATAAATGGCGGCTTAAAACAATGGAAATATTCCTCACGTCAGAATTTCCCCTCCAGCATTTCCATGGCAGTAATTCAAGGATGTGCTCAGGCGCTAGCTCGGTCAATCAATCACCTGATTCACAAAAATGAAGGTGACGGGAGGTCACGCGAGTAGCCAAGACCATCCACCCCGCGCGCCTTGTCTGGAGTACAGAGCATACAAATAGGTAACAATCGTTCCTCCCATCCCAAACCTCTACAAAAAAGCACCTCATAGACCCAATCAAAAATCTTACACCATCACAACTGCAAAACTCACAAGTTAATCAATCACCCACTACAAACATGTCCACCACAGCATCCTCCCAAGCCCCCACGGCACCCCCCGCTCGCGCAACCACCGAGCCAACACCCACCAAGACGACCCCCGACTACGATCAGGGATTCAAGGCGGGCGTCAAGTCGCAAGAGGCCCGGATGCAGGCGCAGAAGGAGCGGTTCCGCGAGAAGATCGAGGAGCTGAAGAGGGAGGTTAAGAATTTGAGGGGGAGGGTGGAATCCATGGATGGGAGGGGTTCGGCGGTTGGGACCCCGACTGTGGAGCGCCCGCAGCCGAGGATGGGTGTCGTGAGGAGGGAGAGTATTGCCGAACATGAGTTGAGGATTAAGAATGTGGAGAGAAGTTTTGGGATTTGAATGGGGAGAGGAGTGCGGTGGTACTCGAATTTGGGTGTGGTATGGCTGTATGGTTGACTGGACGTTTTCTTGATGCTGGAAATTGGGATTAGAACCTCCTCCGGGCTTGATGAGGTCGCTGACGACACGTGATGAAAGAAGTGCCACCTGCAGGCCCGCGGGCACGATTTTCTTGGGCGGGGACGGGTGTTTTCTATGGTTGTTATACATTACTGGGGTTTCTGAATGGGCGAATATGGGTTATGGATGTGGGCGTTATCTAGAATTGTCGATTGTTTTTCTTGTTCTTTTCCTTGCGAGTTGTTGGTTTTTTGCTAGTCGTGGGTACCCAGTGTCTCATTATACCATTTCTAGATTCCGATTCTTTCTACAGGCATGGATGGAATTCAAATTAAGTTAATGGCAGTTCAATGGCAGTTCAATGGCAGTTGGGAGGCTCAAACCCCGTTATGTGGTTTGCGATAGATGTAGGATTATAGAAATGTTAGAGATCAGAGCTAAAATCGGATGTATGATGTTTCCACTAGTGAAGTGACACTCGTCTATCCGAACAGCAATTTCAGTCAATATGATCGGTAGGTGAAATCCTTGATCGTGCATTTTTAAGTGTTGGCTCTCCCAGAAAGTATTTGCCAATGTTGACATAGTTCTTGAAATGGTGATAGTAAATCTACTAATCCTTGGATGAAAGCTCTCAATCTGTTACCTAACAATTTTTCAAGTTCCTATATCTGAAATTTCCTAGGATAATAGTCTTGGACTCTTGGAAAACTATTCTTGGGATATAAAATTATTGAGGAGATGGTGTCTATTGAATGAACATAAGACAGGTTCAATAACTCAGTTCAGTAAATTAAGTGTACTTGTATGTCCATTTAAACATATACCGACTCTCGTTCATTTTTCATATGATCATCATGATGTGTCGCAACGTTTGTTTCATTCAATAACTTCTCGGCAGTCCGAGAACTTTCTCTGCTACATAATTCATAATCATTTCTCGAGAAACAGGAGCAATCCGAGGAACAAAACACTCTCTCAGATACCTTTCCACGTGATACTCTTGAGCGTAACCCATTCCCCCCAAAGTCAGTACGCTCCTCTCACAAGCTGTGAAAGCCGCCTCCGCCGCTAGGTATTTTGCACTATTGCAGGCAATACCAACAGCTGTCGAAGTAATACTTCTGTCTACTGTAGATTGGTCGTATAACCTTGCTGCATGGTAGGTCGAAAGCTTGGCGGCTTCTAGGTGCATGAAAGCTTCTGCGAGAGGATGTTGAATTCCTTGATTCATACCAATCGGACGTCCAAACACGATTCTGTCTTTTGCATAGCTCGAGGCTCTATGTAAGGCGGCATACCCAAGGCCAAGTGCCTCACCAGCAAGGAGACATCTCTCAGCGTTCATCCCGTGAAGAACAATCTTGAATCCTTGGCCTTCTTCTCCTATCAAGGAATCCTTGGGAACGATGTAGTTGTCAAAAAACACCTCATTTGCGTCAATTGCTCTCCCACCCATCTTCTTTATCCGTTTCAACTCGAGACCTGGTTGCTCTTGGTCAAAATCTATGAAGAACAACGAAAGGCCTTCCGAGGGTTTCTTGACGTCTTCCAAAGGCGTCGTCCTTGCGAGAAGTATCATCTTCGTTGCCACCTGTGCAGAAGAGATCCATATTTTTTGCCCGGATATTCGGTAATTGTCGCCGTCACGAACTGCTTGGGTTTTGAGTTTCAAGGTCTCGAGTCCAGTATTTGGTTCGGTGACTCCAAAACAAACACGCCATGAACCATCGATTATCCTACCAAGCATTCTCTTTCGCTGCTCGGGAGTAGCAAACTTTGCGACTGGTTGAGTAGCATAGACGTCTGATAAGATTTAGCATGATTGCTGCAAGGAAAAGAAGGATGACGAACTGGCGTGAATCGACTGCGCTCCAGCAATTCCAGCACCGCTCCTAAGTAACGATTAAATCGCATTTCTAGATTCGGATCAGAAGACTTGCTCAGATATTGTATGTAGCATCATGGTCGCTTCTGAGATGCCCAGTCCCGAACCACCCAGGTCCTCAGGCAGAGCAATGCCAATCCAGCCATCCTTGGCCAGGGCTGCATGTAACTCGTGAGGATACTCTCCAGACTCGTCGCGTTGCGCCCAGTACTCCTAGTGTCTTCTTAGAAGAGGGATAACGTTCTCGCCTAGTGATTATTCTTGCAAAACACCTCTGGAAAATAGGCCAGCTAAACTCACATCGGAGAAATTCATGCATATCTTTCCGATGGCTTCTCGAACTTGTAATTGTGTGTCAGAGAAGCCACTTGTTTCCATCAATGTATTTGCACATAATGAAGATGTTGTTGAAAAGTACCTATACCTCGGCCTAGCAATACGATGACCTGTGAAGACAGGTTTAACTAGACGAAGTATTGTTGACATGGTGAACCGCATATTTTCTTTTGTGCAGGACTCGTTTGGAGACGGAATCACTAATTGAAGATTGAACGGCTCAGGATTGAGGTAAAATCAAGGCTACGCAATGTGCAAACTTTACTTGAATATACCTACCTAGGCACGGAGTGAAGTTGTTTACAACCATTTCTGTTGCTGAGGGGTCATTATTCAATGCTACGCTACCAGTTGCTACGTTTAAAGCGGCCCGAACATCCCCCTGCTATTTATGGTGCTGCTCTAGACGCGGTGGTCGAGGCGCGATATGGCTGGTCAATCAGGCAATCAAGACCCACTAACCAGGGAAGGAACACGCTAATAATGCAACTCCCGAGCACCACCACCAGAGACTTGAGCTTCCCACTTTCAACCAAAACAACATCGTCACAATTACAACAACCCTACGACAACCACCCTTCGCGTGCTTTTGCCCTACCCTTTCGACTCGGTATCTTTGCGCAATGCATATCTGATCGCCTTCTCAAAACGAAAACCACAACAACCCCCCTACGACCTCCCCGACGCGCTTTGTTTTGATTCAAAAATCATGGCGCCCACACGAGCGAAAGTGACTTCGCGCACGCAGGTTGGAGCACCTTCATGGATCGCAGAAGAGCGTGCCTCTGCGGCAGAGATTGTCCAAGCAGAGGCGGAAGAGTTTACCTTCTCGGCGCGTAATGAGGTCGAGTGGTTGAACGAGCACATGGGGGATATTTTCAGCGAAAATCATGTGTAGGTAAACAAAGTATGAGGATGGGCCCGACTAACGCGTGATGAATAGAAACGTTGCAGAAATCTTCAAAACTCCAGGTAAACTGAGAGGAAAAACACCACGAACAATCAGAAAGAATAACCCCCTTGAGACGCGTGCTGTAAGTCGCACCAACCATTCCCATGATCGCAACTAATATCAAACAGCCATTATCGGATGTATTCTCAGCGACTCCTAATGGAAAATCAAGCCCCTTTAAACAATCCCATTTCGAACGACCCGTTGCGACATTCCAAGTGGCCGAAGATGCACGAAGTCAATCCCCCGAGCCTGTTGCTCAAGAAGAGCACACCTCACCACATTTACCTTCCGCAAGCAAAAGCCCCTTGCAACAACGAAAGCCCGCTTATAACCCGTTCGACTCGGGATATTTTGGAAGTCAGACCGTTCACGCGACGCAGAACCATGATTTCTCGGACACACAAACACTGCAGATTAGTACCCCAGCGAAGGCGCGGACACCTGCGAAGATTTTGGTTGAGCAAATGAACCGCGAATCGACTGGCTCTTTTGAGTCGGCAAAGGAGGAATTAACACAGCATATAAGTAATGGCGACGAGATGGAATTAGACAACGAGAACGTAGAGCCGACCAGAGAAACAGAGCCAGTCAGCTATCCAATTCTTACTTCGCCTCTGGAAACAAGAACTCAACACATGTCATCACCGCAAAAGCGTTCACCGCAGAGATCGCCACAACAGTCGCCCCATCGCTCACCAGTGCGCTCGCCGTACCGTTCACCCGAACGACCAGTATCTGTCTTGCAGTCATCACCACCAAAAATTGCGCCGCCATCAGAGGAGGTGGTTGAGGATGAGCCAATGGAAGACGTACATTCACCTTCACTCGCATCAAGTCCGCTTAGACCTGTTGTCGTTCGGAAAAGTAGCTTAAATTTTGCCTCGCTACCCGCACGGGAGCCATTGACCACCAAGAAAAGCCTCGGAACACGTACTTCAAGAACTAGTCATTTGGATCAGTCCAGAACAAGTTACTATGGACGTGCCACTGGCGGGAAAAGCTTGGGCAATGTTAGACAAGAGCATCAGAACAAGGACGATGATAGTATGGAGATAGACATGGATGAGAATGATGAGAAGATGAGTGGGACTGACTCAAAGATGGCTCGTCTCCATAACAAAACTTCTACGCAACGCCTGCAAGACCAAATTAGTATGCTTGGGCAATCCCAAGCCCACCCTCGACCAGCATCCAAATCCATCGCAGGCAATGGACTTGCTACCTCCCAAGCCAATCAAAAAACCCAGCCTCCAGTGGCACAAACCAGTGGAAACAAGGCAAACTCACCCGAACGCTCTCCCGATCGTAAAGCACGCCCACCCCCTGGCGCATTCCCAGATGAAGAAGAAGATAGTTGGATCGGCCCACCCACCGCAGCACAAGATGGTTCTGTGTTTAGCCCAAGACCGCTGACTAAAAGCCATACTGCCGATGTCATGGAAGATATTCATGGCAAGGACAGCATTGGCGGACCCCAGTTCAGCATTCCTAAGCGAGGTGAGGAACAACGTTTACATTCACCTGTTCGTGAAGCTCCCGTGCTGGAAAGAAAAACGAGCGCTTTTGGGCATTTTAAATCGGTATCAACCTCTGTGCTTCGGTCACCAAGAAAGGCTGGCAACTCCCCAGGCACAAAAAGTACGATATCTGTGTCGAATCCAAATCCGTCTATCTCTAGCACCGATGAAGAAACGACGCCTCCAAAGTCGCCCTTCAGAAACAATCGTGGTAGTCCACTAAAAGCCGCAAAGGATAAATTCTCCTCAATTCTGAAAACTTCCCGAGGCCTGTTTGCTAGTAGTGCAGCAGTTAGTGCCGATGCAAAGAATGTATATTCTCCCTCATCAAGTCATTTCGGTTATCACCAAAACCTATCTGCAGATGAAGTATTTCCAAGGTCTCAGGATAAAGCACCACTGTACCCGATACTCGACAACGAATCAAGCGCTGATTCTAACTCTGACAAAGCTCCTTCGAGTTCGCCCAAGGCAAACCCTCGAAGAACTCGAGCTTCTACAGAACGAGAAGAGAGAAAGAAGGAAGAGGAAGCCAGGGAGATCCGCGATGCCAAAGAGGCACAGAAGATGTCGGATCAATTGGAGAAGGCCCGCATGAAGGTTAAGGAAGAAGCTCGAGCTTTCCATGTTGAGCATGAACGAGCAAATACAATGCAAAAAGAGGTCGACGCTCGGAAGGAGTACGAAAAACAGGCGAAATCAAGCCAGACTGAGATACCAAGAGCGACTCGAACCAGCCCTAGAAAAACTAAGGCCCAGTTAGAGGCTGAAGGTAGAGCGGCGGCAGCAAGCCGCGCAGACCTCACCAGACGTGATGTCGATATAGATGCATCTGCAATGCCACCGCCTTCAATCCCTCGCCCCAAATCCCAGATTGGCAGACCAGGACCAAAGCGGCCGTTGCGACCAGCCAAGGAACCACTTGGGAAGGCCAAGCCACCAACAGTTATCCGAGTCGATACTGGTTCTCAACGAGGTCACCAATATCATCCGTCCAACTCAACATTGGCAGCCACTTTGCAAGAATCTCTTTCGCAACCTGCTGGTGGAGCCCCTGGGCTGAAGAAAAAGGCCAGTTCAAGTTCAATCCAAAGCAAAGCATCTACATCAAGCTTCAAGGCTACCGCAAATAAAGCTTTGGAGGCTGCGGCCAGGAAGAAAGAGCAGGTTCGTTTTAATTCACCTCTTACTAACTACTCGCAGCTAACGACTCAGGATGAACTTGCTGCTCAGAAGAAACGAGAGGCTAAAATGGAGATTGAGAGACAGCGCGCTTTGAATAAGGAAGAAGAACGCCGAAAAGAAGAAGCCCAGCGCCGAGCGGAAGCAGAGCGACAACGTGAGATTCGAAACGAGAGGGAGCGGGCAGTCAGCGCTGCGGATGCTAAAAAGTCTGCATCACGACAGGCTGCGGAGAAGAGAAGACAGGAGCTGGAGAAAGCAAAACAGACTAGAGCTCCGCCACCCGCCGTCCGTAACCAGGATAAGGCACTTCCTCCTGTTCCTCGGGAAGAGGTCGGACGGACCCCCAATCCAGCTTCTCAAATCGTCAGCAAGTTTCCTCCAAAGAGACCTCTTCAGCAAGACGAGGAGCATTCTCGCCCAGCTCTTCAACGAAGCGGGCCGTCATACAATAATGAGCAACAGTCCAAGCGCCGCAAGACGGACGAATATGACGACGATGATTTGACTGAACACCAGCCAAGGATGACTGCACCTCCTATCCGACAATCCAGCAGTCGAGCAAAGGTAAAACCCCTCGTTTTACAAACTCACAGCTATCATACTAACCTCTAACAGGATATGCAGCCTAAATCACTATTCCCAAGTGGATATGCCAACGTGCCCCCAAGCTCAAACAATCTTTCACGGTCAACAATGATGTCTCAACATAATGTTAACCAGTCAAAACCTGGGCACCCGATGGACATGGCACAAATGTCGAAAGGACCTATCCCATTCGCTTCCAGCTCAACCCAGGCCAAATCGCAAGCCTACAAAACACCGATTCGCCCAGCTACTGCTAAGTCATCTGCCAAGTCGGTTGTGAAATCATCCCCACAATATCAAAATGGAGAGACCATTGATCTGCCCGAAATCAACACTGACTCTGAAGATGACGATGATGATGACGGAGACGACAAACCCGCCTTTAAGGGTGCTGCATGGATTGAGTCTCCGGCGCTTAGACAGCAATTGACTGAGCAAGAAAATAGAGATCCGACCGATATTTTTGGGCCTCCGGCACCCATAAATATGGAAGAGGTCTTCAACAAGAGTAAAGACAAGTTTCCCAAATTCCGGGATAGAACTTCGAGTGCCAACTGGGGCGGTATTGATCGTCTGACGGAAGACGAGATCCGCCGGGATCTTTTGGCGAGGCAGCAAATCCAACGAGCTGGTGGTTGGGATTTCAATTCTATGATATGATTCATTGTGTGTTTATTGTTCAAATTGGACGGGGGGCTTTTTTGTGTCTTATAGCATCCTTTGGTTGATTATTTTTCACACATGCGGTGTAGGGTGCTTTTGGAGTTACTATTTGTGGGGGATGGCTTTGAACTCACGGCTTTGGAGGGAATAATGATTACGAAAACTATTGTTCCCTAATCTTGGTGCGATTCATCCTTTTTTGACTTCTAGAGTACTATCATTTCAATGAATAGCATTTTTTGATTTTCTCTCTTCGTTAATGTGAATTGTGTCAGACGAAAATTATGAGGTTTTGGTGGTGTGATTGACCAACGGTTGTTGAGGCTCAGAATATGTCCATAACATACTCGGCTTGTAGATCAAGAATATGGGTACTGTAAGGTAACGTTCCTTTTGCGAGTTTCGATCTAGTGGAAGAAGCACCAGTAGCTAACTAAAGACCTATGAACTTATAGCTCACGACTATTGTAGGGCACTTAGTTCAACAAGCGTATTATTCACTTTCACTGTCCCAAGTGAAGCGAGAAAGACCTCGGTATGGGTCTTGTGTTGTGCGACTAGACGGGAGAGGTTGTAGGTGTGGTTTCGAAAGGTGATCTGGGTATTCTGGGCAAGGAATGGAAGGGGGTGAGGGAAAGAGAGGAAGAAATGAGATGGTTCGTTGTAAGCTAGTATTCTTACGGGTGATATATAAGATGGTCTTTGAGAGGTGTCTGGAGTTAGTTTAAGGAAGAGAATTTGGGTTTTTGATTCGCTCTTTCCCCATCTCATTTCCATTTCCATTTTTATCCTCATTCTTATGAAATCTTATCCATATCCACGTCTTTGGTCTTCCTCTACGTCGTCTAAGCTTGGAGGTGCAAAAGGGGTAAGACTTACCCGACCTCTCGGATATGTTTAAGAAGTCTTCCACTCGACCTGTGCTACGGATATATTCACCGCCTCTTCTAAGCTGGGAACTACAACCTCGCACCAGTTCCTACTACAAAGTCTATGGTAAGTGTGAGGTTTCAAGATACCTCTTGTGATAATGCAGGTACATTTCCTCTTTCGTCGCGAGAGTATAAGGCGAAATGATACGGAAGATGACTCTTCTAAGTGGTGGAGCTTTGAAATGATTGGTGCTAGCTCAAGGAGACTGATCTAGCTTACTTTCGCCAGTCTTGCAGAATCCTAGCTGCCTGTCCTAGTTAAATCCGGAATTAAGCATCGAGTCTTTGAATTTAGGGAAGGCATCGCCCCGTGGGTGCAGCACCAATGATAAAAGTCTCTCCTTTCTCATTACATTTCTCGCGTGGTATCCGATCCATCCCTCCCCTCGCTTAACTTCACCCACCTTCACACCACCAGCACCCAAACTCCTCAAAGTAAAAAAACCCACAAAAACAAATCCAGAACGTATAAAACCATACAAAAAAACAGCAAAAAGTCCGCACCACCCACTCTGTTACAAGTGGTGGCGGGAAGGACCAGTTAACCACATTGTTCCTGTGACTAACCCAGGAACAACTACTCTAGACTAATGTTTTGCCTTGCAAGGGAGACCACGCTAACCAACGCGCCATTTGGTGGTGCGCTGCGGGATTTGCTCAACCTTGCATGCTAGGAGAATGCTTACTTGTGGTGTTATTGTGTGGAGGGGATTGGGTGAATGGGCTATCTATGGAGGTAAGTGGTCATGTGACCAGCTGCTATCATCCCAGCCCTGGAGGTGGAGCTCCCTAGCTCTATGTGCTAGGTCCACTTCAGGGCTCTACCAATATCACACTTGATCTAACACATATGTTTTGATCTAATATTACTAATATAATTTTACTGCGTTATGTACTGGACTTGCGGGTTGAGCGTGAGGCGACAGAAGGGAAAGTACAAACTTGTCCATACGAGTACTCAAGTAATAAACGTCAACTCCCCAATAGTCTTTTCCTTCTCTACCTATGTACACTTTTTCATTGTCGAAATCGGATCTCGAGGAGAGACTAAATAGTCACAACCTCATTACTAGAAGGGAACCGCACTCTTATTCGGTTCTGGAAAACTGATGAGAGAAAGATTCACTCATCGAATATTTACAAGACAAAAAGAGATTCTTTGTAGGTACTTTTATATGAGATCCTGTTGAACTGATCTTGCAGGAAAGAACAAATTTGATATTCCTAACGCCTTCCAGGTTTCCTCATGCATCACCTATGTCGAATTCCATGACAGCGCATCGTGTATGAACCATAACTCTTCCGGATTTGTCCCTGAAGCATTTTGTCCTAATACTCAGTTGATTTGCAACTCAGTACCTTGAAGAAGCGATCTTTAGTCTCCTCTAACGCCTCCGAAAAACCAGGATGGATTTCAACCAAATTGTACCAACGATATCCATGTCCGGTCCCTCTTCCCCAAGGTACAGATTTGTTGAGTATCCATTCAAACACTATAAAGCCAGGTTCATGGTTCAAACAAAGGTAGTAAATCCTTCCACCATTTCTAATGTTATCGTATCTAGTCATAATGCGAACAACTCTTGACGCCTGTTGGTAGGAGTCACATTGACGACATTTTGGGTATTGCGATTTCAATGGACAATAGCGTGAAGTTTCCGCGAAAGAATCACAGGATGGCGTCAGCTTCTCTGTTGACGATAAGGTTGCAGAGGGGCTCTGGGGTACCGTTAGGGTTTGAAGTTCTTCTTGATTTGGTGTCGTGAGCGATACCGAGTTTTGCTTGACACACTTATCGTAAGTTTCCTCCAGAAAATCTTCATCGGATTGTGTAATCGGAGCGTTTGGGTTCGCAGCCTCATCTGAAGTGCTATTAGCTTGCTTTCATATTGCTTAAGAGATTTTTAACCTTTGCTGTTTGACCAGTTAAGACCCGCGGTAGGCCCTTCCATTTTCCAACCGACTGAAGGCTCTAAGCGAGCCATCAGAGAATGGGTCGAAGCTTTAGGAGAATCCGCGTCAACACTGACGTTTCCCCCTCGCCAATACAAGGCAGTATTCTTGGCGGAATCGTAGCAGATTGGACCCGAAAATTGAATTTGTGTGTAATGAGCAAAAGGCAAAAGCTGTGGAACTAAGCTGTATAAGTAGGGCCAAGTGCTCTTTGAATATAGGGTCTTCAAAGAGCTTAAACCGCTGTTTGTACTAAACATTTTTTGAAGACTAAGAAATACGGGAGTGAGCTTTGAAAGGCGGCACAGGGGGTGATTGGGTGGCCAGACATGAAAAGAGTCTATTCCCTTGGTACTTGTGCTTATTAGCAGTTTGTTTTCATGCCCTGAAATAAGAAGAATGTTTCTGGGAGCTTGGTCTTTCGTGAGACAAGGGAATTCAAACAACAACATGAAGTCATGTGTGAAAATTGGAAACATTTGCTGCCAGGCGCAATGCCACAACATCAACGAGCAAACTGAGACGCAAAGGCACAGCTCTGAAAAAATCATAGTCGTACAGTAAGAACTCACTATCTTCTAAGAGCGCTCTTGGTTGGACACACCAACTGCACACCTAGTGTACGTGATTCCTTTACAATGCCCGCCTTTACCCTCAGAGATATGCTACAAGGCTACCTGTGCTTAGAGAATCTCCAATTTAGCCAGAGCATTCAGGATTCTACTCAGAACCTCGGCTACAAAACTGCTGATGATCTCGGAATGCCGGAAAACACTTCTAATCACCCCAGGAAGTTTAGGCACGTTTCTTATAACCCAAAATCGTCATCTATTGAGATATGTCCAACCTTCCAAGATTTTGCGCCCCCTTGCCATACCGACCAATATTCCTTTCATAACACATTATCGTCACTTCCAATCTACCAAAACTGTTGTTCCTTCTTACAAGCCACATTGAGAGGCAGCCAATGTCCACCCAGTCAAGCGGTTGGCAATGTCCATGACATAGCATGGAGTAGCTCCCACTGGATCATTCATGTTGCCTTGGTTGACGGAACCTGAATTATACAACCTGGCAGCAATATAGAAAGCACGGGAGCCCCATCCACCAGTTGATACGGCTTCTGTTACGAATTAGCATTGTAAACTCGTGGGTGATTGGTAGGAAACATACGGTTGATAACTTGAGCGAGTCCATCTCCGTTTCTGGTACCAGCTGTTCCCTCTCTGACCATCTGAGTAATCTTTTCTGATGTTAGAATATATTCATGAGTAATTGGCTGAGCTACTTACAACTCCATCAGGGCATGGAAACTGAACTTGTCCAGTGATGTCGCTGTGGCAAGTTCCATCACCGTTGTGGCATTGCATCAGTCCTGGGTTTCGGACTCCGTTGTTGGTGGTGGGGACTCTAACACAACCACCGCTTTCTTGGATGATTGTAGCGAGAATGAAGCGATGATCAACCTTGGTCTCTTGGGCTACCTGCTGGATAGCATTGTAGATCGCTCCGACCTCTGGTCCACTATCGTCTACATGGTCAAAATTAGTAAACTCCTTCTGAGATGGATGAGTAGTAAAAGAAATGAAAGTTTTGAAGACCACTGCTCAGAGAAAATGGAAACTCACCCGCACCCCATGCGTTCCATCCGCAAGCTCCGAACATGAGAACTTTGTTGTTGTCGAACATAGCGCGGAAGCTTACCCATTGATTCATGGCTGGCCTGTGAGATTACAAGATCAGTAATCATTCTTGTTTTGTGTACTGTACACCTAACTGATGGCGTGAAAGTCCACATGACACTTGGGCCACCAAACGGATTGGAATTCTGCAAGGGAATATCACTTACCAACCAGCTTCAGGACCACCATCCCCAGTGTATCGTCTGTAGGTATCTGAACCTTCGCCAATACCATCTTCGTTGACAATGGAGTTTACTGCAAGGGAGCCTTGGACAACACCCCCAGTGGCCAAAGTAGAGAACTCTTTCTTGGCAGGCATGAAGTTACCATTCTCGTTACCGAAGTGAGGAACTCCAGCAGTGCCATTCAAGGAAGCTAAAGGATTGACACTTCGCTCAATGACTGGAGCAGAGTTGAGTGGGAGTGCAGAGAGAAGTCCAGCAAAAAGACTTGCTGTCAAAATCTTGGAGAAACCCATCTTGAAGAGTTCTTTGTCAAATTTCTTTGATATATAAGTCTTGAGTAAAGAAGTTGATCTGGTGCTTGGTGCTTTGATCTTCTATTTGACGCGATCATAGCTTCTTTATATACTCCTCTCTTTCTGTGGTATTATACTAAAGCTTGCAGTCCTCACGGAAAAAAGAAATTGTGTCTCTCATTCAGCAAAAGCCTTTCCAAGCTTCCACTCATCTTTTGCTTCATCCAGTCTTACGATAGCCTTCTACTACATCCGTTTCCGGCGGGCAGAGTCAATACCTTGATGTTACGTTTGGGTCAGACGTGCCTGCAACATGCCAATTCCGATATTCAACTCAACTGGTACTCATTCATCATATGGCAGCCTATCCCGCTTTCTTGTCAGACATGTCCAAGTGATCGCTTTCGATTATCCCATTTTGTCATAGTGTAGTGTCAGTAACAAATAAGCTCGGGCACCAGCTACTAAGTTGATTGAGAACAACCGTCCACTCAGAGTCACTTCTCAACTATGCCAAGCTCGTTATCCCCACGAAAGACATATTTACTTGCAGCGAAAAGTTTTCTGCGTTATATTGATTACAAAAAAAAAAAGTCTCACAAGATATGCATGTAAATTTTCTTCAGGGGTTTGCCATTTCGCTTAAGGTTTTTACACTACCTGCCTCCGAGTCCCGGTGGTCAAGATAAGTGGCAGACTTGGCGTAGTCGATTATTTTCAACAATGCCAAGTCTGCCACTGATCTTCTCTACCGAGAGTCTGCTAGCGCTTTGCCTTCTCAAGCAATGAAATCAACCTTTACGAAACTCCTAAGAATGGAATGCAAGCTCACAACGATTTCAAATAGCAGTGTTAGCGGCAGGAGAAAAAAGCTCACAGGACCTGATTACCGTATAAAGCGGTATATTACATACCATTCGGCAATGAAAAGTTAAACTTTCGACGATCATAACCTAATCGTAAAGAAAAAGAAAGACCGAATAAACTTCAATGTCGATCAGAACCACCATTTATTCTCTATTATGCCGCTTCCACCACCACCATCACATCCACAACCCCCTCTTCATACGGTAATTCCGGCGACAATTTTCACTTGAGCGGCAGTAAGTAGCCCAATCGCATCTAAAGCCCCTTGGTAAAACATACCAATTCACGGCAACTACGGTTCAAAAGCCGAATTTCTCTCGTTCTGGCACAACCGGCGGATGTGATATTGATGATAGCTTTGCATTCAACAAAATACGGATACAGCATCCGAAACCCAAGTCACGATACTCGTAATTCTATGCGATTATCACGAGTGGCGCTGTTAATCATCAAAATGGTGTTGCAGTTTCTTTTTAAAAGCCTCCAGTTCATTCTTGCTACCATGTTCAGATATCTACCTGCTCACGTTACACACAATTGCATGGGGCAGATTTGCGCCTTTGCAGACAATATTACAGTAGTCATTCAATACAACTCTACCCATGGACGATCTTTCCTTCAAAAAGTTTGGACGTCCAAAATTTATTTTGAGGCTGAGCTTATGTCAGATGGTAAGTGCTCTCCCCCAGTTTGTAATCACGATCGGACTTGGCAGTTCAGTGCTGTACCTGGCATTCATCGCAAAGGGGAAATAATCTCTGTCTTACACCACCGAGGAAGTGGTATGCTACCCCACAACCTCAAGACCCTAAACAGGTACCCCGGTCTTCAACTTTTGTACACTAGTCTTTGTCTCACATCACGGACATAGTACGGAACGACACAGTCATTGTCAGCAACCTTTCCATAACGTCAGCCGGCAATCAAGCGATTTAAGCATACTGACATTTCGTGATACTTTCCTAAATCGGGCTTGGGGTCGAGTTTATCCACAATCTTCTTCTCATTACCCCAGTACCCGGGTCCTGCCGATAATAAGCGAGGAAGGGGGTGTTTATCCGTCCATACCGTCTGCGTCCGCGTACTCCATACCACGGTATCTTGAGGAATTGCTTAACGGGCCGTTCTTGCAGGTGAGAATTCGCTGCATGTCATCTCGGTAGCCAAATTTTCTCTCGTATGATTCTCGTGAAAAGAGCGGAGTGTCAGAATGATAGATGATCGTCGTGGAAAAGGAAGTTGGGATCACACCTACTGCTGATTTATGTGCCGTTTTTGGAGAGCATCGAGATATCATCTGCCAATATCTGCTTGTCTTGCTGGGTTGTAAAGAACGCCACGATGTAGAAGGATGTCGATGGAGAATTGTCTCACTTGGGGGTTGTCAGAAGTGCTATGAGATCTTTGACAAAGCTCCCTCGGTCACTGAGGTGAGTAATCGAGAATGGAAAAGAAGGAATAAGCTTGAGCTGAATGTTGTACAAGTAATAGCTTGGAGTTGGTATTTCATTTGTAGATGCAATTCCCTGGTCAAAGTCAATCATTTTTTCAACTACCTTCAAGCATCATGGTTGGGCTACTCTACCTCGGAGCCTTGGTGAGCTCTGTTGGTGCTGTTGTAGTGCGTGTTCGTGATACTATTCCTTCACCTGCTCCAGAAGATGCTTTTCTGCCCAGCTTTCCCGTTAAAGGGAAATCGGTACCGTGAGTCTGAGAGATCCTTTTCCCATAAAACTTAACTGACAGTATTTCAGAATTCTTGGTCCCGGTGTACCTGGAGGATACAACACCACCATCATCCCCTCCGAAATCCCAGATGCCCAACCAAACTTCCGCATCCAACAACTAGTCTCAGCAGCAACATGTCCAGGACCAGTAACCAGCAACCCCGCCGATTACTGGATGAACCGCATCGACCACACCGGCAACCCACGCGGCTACGCACCATTCCTAGCAAACTACTTTACTTTCCCCGTCTGGAGAAACGTCCTCGACTACGGCGCCAAAAACGACGGAACGGGCGATGCCACGCCCGGTATCCAAGCTGCGCTCAACTACTACAGCGATCAGGATAACCGCTGGAACATCGGTGATACCTTCGCGACGCCTGCTCATGTATTCTTACCGGGTGGTACTTACAATTTGAAGACCAAGTTGGATTTGAGAATTGGTACTCTGATTATGGGAGATCCGCAGAATCCCCCGATCCTGAGAGCTGACGCCGGGTTCTCGGCGGATATTTTGATTCAGGGTTATGATGGTAGGTGCTTTTCACGAGGTGAGAGATTGTTTTGTTGACTTGGTGTAGGAACGTCGCGTAATAGCCCACCGGAGACTTCGTTCTTGACTGCTTTGAGAAATGTCGTTATTGAGTAAGTGCTTGCCCCAGAATAGGTGAGATCTGTGTGACTAATTCTCTGAAGCACGAGAGCTGTGAATAAAGATAAGTCGTTGGTGGCTCTGCAGGTACTGATCACTCGTTCCTCTTTTACACCTCTCTTGTCCTCTCGCTCTTCTCACTGTGTAAAGCTCATATGCTAATCAGCTGCGAAGTGGGGCGTCGCACAAGGATGTGCCATCGGAAACGTCCAAATCTTCATGCCCGATGATTCCAATGGTCACATCGGGGTATTTCTCAATGGCGGAAGTACCATCGCAGTGACAGATGCTCGCATCCAAGGAGGCGTTGTTGGAATCCAAAACACCAACCAACAAGTCAACTTCAAAAACATCTACTTCAAGAACTGCCGCACCGCCTACGCTGGAACAGGAGGCTTTACCGCTTTGTTACAGAAAGTCACCTTCGACACTTGCGGTCTTGGTATCGACATCACTGCAAATGATGGCAAAGCAGGAAATGTCGTGCTCTTAGATTCCGTCTCCACCAAATCTGGTACCACCGTCAAGTTCAGAGAATCTGCACCAACTGCCCCATTGCGAAATAACCAAGTCGTCATTCAGAACCTGAAGCATGATACCACAAACGCTATTGCCGTCAATCAAGATAACGCTGTCAAATTAGCTGCAACGAGTCAAGTCGATACTTGGGTTTGGGGAAACTCGCTCCCGGGACAATTTCAAAACGGTGCTTCGTATACTACTACAAGACCTCCTGCTCTCCTAGCTTCGGATGGCACGTTCTTTACCAAGGATGCTCCGACTTATGCGGGGTATGCTATTGATCAGATTTTGAATGTCAAGAGTGTGGCGGGTTTCCCTGTGAATGGAGATGGGAGCACGGATGATTCTGCTTCGCTTAATGCTATTCTTCAACAAGCTGCTGCGAATTGTCAGATTGTGTAAGTGTGTCCAGTGTCAATGGCGGTATGAACTAACACAATCAAAGATATTTCCCTTATGGTGTGTACGTGGTCAAAAGTACCCTCTTCGTTCCAGTTGGATCTCGAATTGTTGGAGAAGCTTGGGCTGTCATATCTGGCGCTGGAGCAACATTCAAGGGTAAGTGATTCCATCACAAAATACTTGCAGAATACTGAATCTCTTATCATTTAGATGCAAACAACCCACAGCCCATCGTTAAAGTCGGAAACTCCGGCGATGTCGGCGTAGCCCAAATAAGCGACATGAGATTCACAGTCTCAGAGGTCCTCCCAGGAGCCATCATCGTGCAAGTCAACATGGCCGGGTCATCCCCAGGAGACGTCGGTATGTGGAACACAGTAGTCAACATCGGAGGAGGCGCCGAATCCACCGTCAAGACCCAATGCAACAACCAAGACACCATCAACTGCAAAGCCGTCTTCCTCGCCGTCCACCTTACCGCCAGCAGCAGCAGTTACCTCCAGAACATCTGGGTTTGGACAGCCGATCACCACGTCGACGGCGGCGCAGACCTTCAGATCATCTCCACGGGTCGCGGAATCCTGGTCGAATCCACGAAAGCGACCTGGCTGGTTGGAACTGGATCCGAACACCACTGGCTATACAACTACAACTTCAACAACGCGCAGAACGTCTTTGCCGGTCTCCTGCAAACCGAAACCCCCTACATGCAAGGCAATGGCGCGCGTAGACTTGCACCTGCTCCCTGGGTTGCCGTGGCCCGCTACGGAGACCCGGATTTCTCGTGGTGCGACGGCGGGAATGGGAAATGTCGCAGTTCGCTGGGTCAAAATGTGAATGGAGGATCCAACATCTTTCTGTATAACACGGCGAGTTGGGCGTTCTTTGATGGTGATTGGAATGGCGTTTATACGTCTGATAATTACTGTTCGGGCAATTGTCAGACGAATATGTTGAGGGTTGCGAATTCGCCGTCGAGGTTGTATTGGTATGGACTTGCGACTAGGTCGACGGATGTTATTGTTTTTGATGGGGCATCGAATCCGACTACTTTTAATAACCCTGGAGCGTGAGTTTGAATTCCCTTCCGTTGGTTCGTTGTGCGGTTTGTTTGCTGACTTTTATAGATGGGGTGGAAACGCTGCTGCATATAGGCAATTCTCTTAGGTTTTGAGAATATGGATAGAAGAATTTAGACGGTCTTGCGGCGAGAATTCAAAGAAAAGTAGAAGTGTATAGCCGTCCTGCTATGGTAACTTTCTTGACAGCCCATAGTCCATATAAACGTCTCAAACCATCAAGGTGGTTCATCAAGTATCCTGGAACAATCAAATGAATTTTTAAGATGCGTTCACTCCCAAGACTGTGGAAGACACTCTCGGTTACCTGTACGTGAAAAGCATCGAAAAAAGGGGAGATTTAGTCAGGTGATTATTTTCAAACCTTATTTTATCACAATACGAGTACTGTGTGGAAAATCTGATTATTTCGGACATAACCAGAGGAAGAAGGGTTATACTTGTTGGAGGTATCATCTCTTTTGTCCCCTGAACAGTGTTTTCTACCGGTACTTTCCAACATCAGACGGAGATCGGATCTTCGTAAAAAAACCCCCCGAGGAATTCGTGCTTGTATTTGGTACTGGGAGGCTGGTGACACTCTGGCTTCTATAATTGACCCAATGTTTCGAGGACCATTCAGACATTTTTATATTTATTGTGCGAGTCCTTAGCTGGGCTTTGAGTCGTTTAAGCAATTGTAGAACTCGCAGAGATGTTGCTGCTTGTTCTCTTAGGAATTCTTCCCTCTTTTTGAGGTACTGTATGTACCGGATACTGTGTGAATTGTTATTTACCGATGATTCAGGAATTCGATACGAGCTCGCTTCCTGTAGATGGGAAAGTTTGTATAAGTGGACTCTACCTCTGTAGTTTGCACCAATAAAGCCAACACTCCTCATATGCAACTCGGTAGAGTGCAGTGTTGTATGTATGCGAGCAGGTGTCGGTACTCGTACTGTGGATGTTTGATCATCTCCAAAGTTTAAATGTGGTGGAGTGAACTTGAGCTTGACTGAATTTAAATGTTTCAGATAGAGTGTTGGTCACAGGCAACACTCTGGCGAAGGACCGATCCGAGTGCCGAATCGGGCTTAGTGGGGGATTCTGACAGCGTCCGCACTGCCATATCTACTCGAGTACTCCGTAAGCGCATCCTCACAGCCAAGACAGCGTAAGTATTGCTTCACAGACAGCGGCGGGCGCCTTGTTTTATGGATGCTACCAAATACTCGTACTGAGGACTTACTCCTTATAGCAAACCGACGACTTCATTCCTGAAGCCTCTACTTCTACCCCCCATACTACCCCCTTCTTTTCGCTCGTCTCTCATTAACCATTCCATTCACATTACTCGACTCAAGGTCCCTACGTATCACAAGCGCCGCCCCAGCCTCGACAGGCCAGTCCCAGGGCCAGGCTAGACTCCGCCTGATTCAGACATCATCACCACATCCCGACAACGCCCCTAAACCGCCACCTCGAATATCTTCCAGTATCTGCATCTGCATTTGCATCTGCCACTTTTCCTTCCCCGCACCGTTACGTTACTGTTGCCGTTGGAATAGCTTCACATATTCCCTTCCCTATCGCTCCACCTAGTCGGCAGAGCTAATGCTTCCTCCTCCGGGCTTGGAGGCCTCACTTCTTCCCCTGCTCGAATCTATACCAACAGGCGCTCTCTCGTCTGCCATAGCCACAGCTACCTCTGTACTTCCCACAGCGGCCCACGCGCTCTCCACTGCCACGGGTGCTGCTGCTGCCATCGCAACAGCAGCTGTCGCGTCTCAGTTCTCAGACGGCTCACCGTACGATGAACCACCAAATGGCGAATGCCAGTTATTAGGCCCTTTTGCAATTCTAGTTCAAGGATCCTTGGGACTGTGTGCCCTGTTAGCTTTGGTATTCAAACGATGGCGAGAACGACCGCAGCGGCCCGTCAAGATCTGGTTTTTTGACGTGTCGAAACAAGTAGTGGGGAGCGTGTTGGTACATATTGCGAATTTACTCATGAGTATGATGTCCTCTGGACAATTCAGTATAAAGTTGGATCCAGCCACGGTAGCTCAGAGGCGGGCGCTAGACAATCGCGGAGAGTATCAACCCAATCCTTGCTCGTTCTACTTGTTAAATCTGGCTATTGATGTAAGTAATTTGTCTCCCTTGCTCAATGCAAGTCCTTAGCTAATCCCATATCATAGACTACAATCGGAATCCCCATCCTCATTTTCCTTCTTCGAATTCTCACAGCCCTATTCGCGAGAACCGAGTTCGGCACCCCTCGCGAATCGATAGAATCGGGCAATTATGATAACCCACCACGATCGTTATGGTGGTTGAAACAATCCTTTATATATTTCTTAGGGCTTTTGGGCATGAAGATTTGCGTTCTCATCATATTCCTAGTTCTCCCCTGGATATCTCGTGTTGGAGACTGGGCACTGCGGTGGACCGAAGGGAATGAGGTGTTACAAGTCATCTTCGTCATGTTGGTATTCCCGGTAATTATGAACGCCACACAATACTACATCATCGACTCGTTCATCAAGAACCAAAATCCCGATCACGCACATGAACTGATCCCCGACGACGATGATACGGCTCGTGTGGTCAACCGCTATGAGGATCCAAGAGATGGAGGCGACGAGGATTCCGACTCCGACGAAGACCCCGAAGTCCAAGTCAAGGCAGATATTGTGAGGAAGGCGCATAAGAAGAACCGCCATGGGAGCGGAAGCAACGACTACGATCCGTTATTTGATGGCGAGACAAGTCCTACGGTTGTAGGGAGTGCTAGTACGAGCCACCGAACTCGGCTGGAAGGAGATGACGAAGGGAAGAAATCTAATCGATAGAGCAGGAAGGAGCGATTTGAGTCCAGCGGGTTTTGACTTTGACTTCTTTTGGGGGCAATTGATTGTATATCATGTACAAAGCGTCCGTCGATTCTGAGAATGACATGCATGGAGTAGGGGCGTTTTTCTGTTTTTTGTTCTTGAATTCGTATACGAAGGAAGGAGCATTGTTGTTTTACCTTGCATAGCGAAAAAATTACTTTTTTTTTGTCCAAATAGAACTCTTGGAGAGCTTAATTTTCTGAAGATTAGTTACTGTAGGAGGTAGAAATCTTTTTTAACTAAACTTGTTTTATTTTATTTTCTTTCGTTTCTGAGCCTGATTTTGAAATTCTTGTGTTGCCCTAAGTTTCTGGGAGTTGGAATGGGATAGAGTACCTAAGTGACTGACTGATTGATGACTTGATATCTACATATTGATTTCCGCTTATAAGTTATACAGTAGGTTCCTAATCTTGGTATCAGCGTGGTAACACTTCTAATCAAATACTCAACCCGACTCGAGTAGTACTCGAGTTGAGTTAAATAAGTATAATTAGGTAATTCCGTTAAATTGAGTTGAGTAGTAGATTTGACTATTTAAGTAATACTCAAGTAGTTATATAGAACGTGACTAAAGAGATCCTAACCCTATTCTATAAATTAAAAAGGGTCTAGCTAGCTTAGGTTTCCCCCTACCCCCTTTCTTAATTACTTTCTAATATACCTCTATATAAGTCGGACAGTCTAATTAGTAAAGAGGGTTATATTATAGGCTTATACCCTGCCTATAACAAGTCGTATATAGGGGAGAGGGAGACGCGAGTTGTCTTAACTATTTATTAGCCCCGACTCCTAAGGCGGGGGCACTCGGCTAAGACGTGGGCGGACCGCCCGTCGGGAGTCGGCTAGCGAGCCCGGTCGCGCTACGGGGCATCGGGCCGACACTACTTGAGTTACTTATAAGTTAATCGAGTAATTGGCGAGTTGAGTTGATTAGTGATTTTGACTACTCGAGTTAAGTTAATTAGGTACCACTACTCAACTTAACTGCTCGAATTTACCACGCTGCCTGGTATCTTCGTCCACCCACATCTATGGAAAACATACTAATTAATGAAGGGGTTATTAGTACCTTTCCTATGCACTCACGATATCGCGTTCTAGAAAGTCTAGGGGTTTGGATAAGTAAGAAGCTCTGAGTTTGTAAATTGTTTTTGGAGGGGATTTGAGAGGTGAGGGTGCTTCTTGTTTGGGAGGCTATGTACGGGAGAGAAGAGGGGGAGGGGGTAACTGGGATGAGATGGATGAGATGGATTAGATGGAGGGTTCTTGTGGTAGGTGGGTGATGTGAGGAGGGTCGAGGGTAGAGGGTGGAGAGGAAGACGAGATTAGGAGGTGAGGAGGTATATAATAGATAGATAATAGGGGAGTGGATGTCTTTGGTTTAGATGCTTGCTTGGAGGTTTTTTGAAGGGATTGGTTGAGGTATTAAGTAGGAGAATTTTCATTATATAATAAGGTTGTTGAAATAAAGAGCTATATTTATATCTCTTGAATACGTTGATAATAGCGAGAGCTTGTAGACTATAAACCGAAGAATTCGATATAGTAATCTACCTGCAAAAATAGGTTAGAATTAACTTAATAAGAAGATTGGGTATTAATAAAATACGTATTAAGTAAGTAAAGCGTTATAAAAGTAGGAGATAGGTTTTAAATATTAGAATAGAAAATGTATAAAGCTTTTAAAAGGGTTTAGATCTATAAAGTAGCGTTAGATATATTATAATATTTAGTACTATACTCGGCTAAATATTCTAGCTATAGAGCCGTATATATACTATATATTAGTATATAATCCTACTATAGTATAATTTCTTGTAGACTTTTACCGACTTAGTAGATCGGTATAGGGGTAACTAATAGTATTCGAATGTAATACATGGAAGCTAAGAAGCTTTCGTAGATAGCCTAGTTCGAATATAACCTATATAATATTCTATTCATTATTATTACGGCTTAGTATCCCGTCGGGAAATAGGTTCTTGATTGGAAGTCCAATTTGGAAATAAACATTAGAATGCGTCATATGAAGACGGGAAAGGAGAAAACCTACAGGAAATGTGGTGATCTGTGATCTTTGCAAGGAGAAAAAGAAGTATATAAGTAGCCATTTGGCTATCCGGTATAGATCTCTCTATCCGAGTCCTTGGATGTGTTGCCGAAGAGTTTCTTTATCATAAGGTACGTAAGTTCTTGAGAACGTTCACGTATTGAGCTGAGAAAGGGTACGAGGTGTGTAGAAGGTTTTTAATAAGCGACGTTAGGGCAAGCAAAGTCAGCAGGTGGACAAAACAATGAGTATAAACATAAGTAACCCTTTTCTCCTAGCTGAATTCCTTAAAATAAAATTCGTCACACTATTCGAAGAAGAAATCTTCTGGAAATAGCGGGAAACGCGTTTCTACCGCTAAGCTCTATGAGTATATTTCGACTTAACTCAGGCAACTTCATTTTCGTTCTCAAACACTCCTTTTATTTGATATGCTCAACCCATGTACTGAGGAGTAAATCCATTTACAAACGCCTCAAGAAGAGAAGGACACCTTAACCCCCCTATCATCCGATAATCGGCTCCCGATTAGCATTCTTTGTAAGTAACTGTTGTGAATAAATTATATCCAAGCTTTCTGGTAATTCCATAATCTCGCGCTGGAACACATAAACGAGCTCTTAATATCCGCATCCAAAAGTCGAACTTTGTGATATGATGTCTTGCTAGCAGAGAATCCTACAAGAGTTAACGTTGTGTGTTCTCTATTTTTTTCATAGAAAATTGGTTTCTGGATCGTCGTCTAGAATCAACTTCTCTTGTGCTCGGTCTATCTCATCGTGTGCTTCGAGAAAGTCGAGATATATTTTTCTTGATTGCATTTGTCTGCCTTTAGCAAGATTGCTGGCCGCTTTGCGAGCTAGCTGGGTAATGGTGGAATTCTTTGTAGTTCTGACGACGCTTGCGGTTCGTTTGAGAAGTGACAGTGTCTTGTCTGGTAGATTAGTCTGGCCATTATATGCGCTGACGTGAGGAGTTTTGTTGACTTGAAAGACGGGCTGTCTTCAAGCACTTCAAGTGTATCACCGTAGTCAACTAACTTCATTTGAACTTGTGAATTATCTAAAGCTCTCCGGATTTTCCGTCTTGCGAATCTTTTTTATCCCTGTATTACCCCTGTAGACTATTAGACTTTTGGTATCCCGGCATCCTTGAGTTAGCGTTTTCAAGACCATGAATTTAGGTTAATGAACCCCAGGCAGGCTGTTGTGGTGAAACAACATCAAGTAAGTGGACACTTGTACACTTGAGAGAAATATATGAGGATGGACAATTAACAAAGCTGGACACTGCCACGCAGTCCATACGAAGTACTTAATAAAGTTTATGTCGCCCAGACTCGAGTCTCTGATTCGCTGGTTTAGCTGAAAATCGGGGCCGAGCCGTAGCATAGTCAAGGACAGAGTCCAGCTTCAACTGTCCAACCCCTTAAAATGTCCAGCGCCACGATGTCGATGAAAAGCCGCCTCAGAAATAGGCGAGACATTTATAGGTTTGTACCAATCGTGCAAATCGGCATGCTCAACACACGCTTGGCACCCAAAGTCTGGGGCCCCAAAATGCGGAAATGCACGAGCAATTTTGGGATGATAGAAATACCCGCATATCAAAAATCGTGAACGGGGAAGCGGATAGTAGTGAAAATCTTTCACGGATGCTAGTACGGAGTACTTTGAAAGTAGTTGTAAAGTCAAGGTCTACACTTCCTATAGTTTTTAAAGAATCTAGACTGCGTACAAGACCCCGTTTACACATTGCGCAGGTGCTTCTATATGTGTCCAGTAGAGCGGGGTTGGATATCTTTGCGCTCCAGAGACTGGAAATTACCAGAAAAAGCCATTGTCTTGATCGGTATTGGCTATTTTGTAGGACAGTTTGAACATTCCCACACCTGACGTTGGTTTACTTGAACTCTCCTGGGGTATCAAAGTTATTCGAGAGCTATTGAATGTTATGTAATGCACTTCGAAGTATTGGGCTGAAAGTAACTTTTTTTGGAGCGAGGCACATGGCAATTATGTTCAGCCGTCGATCTCGATTCTCTTGTACGGTACATCTTTATCAGGGTGTTCTCAAGAAATGCTTGTTGTCTCGACTTCACATTTAAGCGATAATTAGCCGAGGTGTATGGTGACATTCGCCAAGAGATGTTGGTAACGGCGAGCCCGATCAGACCAGTTCCAAGAATATCGGGATACGACCACTCGACAAGAATAGAAAACGGAGGATTAATATCTACTGTGGAGTAAGAATCTCAATTGTAGCCAATTGACTCGCTCAAAGCTGTCACACGCTAGTCGTAGATCACAGGTCTTGGCAACCTTATCTCTTCATTTTGCCCATTTTGCCTGTAAACCAAGATTCTACAGAGAAAATCAAACGCCAAGGTAGATCATGTGCAATTGCTCGCTTATGCCGACATTGAGCAGTAATTTTCCATTGTAACGGTGGGATTCTCTCCATGTTTGTCCAAGGTACTTCGTAGAAGCACGTTACCGTGCTTTTGGGATCATTTACAACCTGCTTGAAGCGGAGCGATCCCTCCTTTTCTTCTACTTCATACGAAGTACTTGGAAGTAGTTCACTCCCCCAGCAGGCGATCAGTGGGTGCGATTAGATGAAACTGAGCTGGGAGTGGTTGATCCGAGGATTCCCTTCGACCTGGGGAGCGTAATCATATAACTCAAAGTACAGAGTATGTCTTCACAAACAATCGTAGCAATAAAATGAAGCTTACGAAGACGTTGAAGATGCAATAGAAGTTACTCCGTACGTTGCTTAATAAATATACACTTGGGACCAAGTATAGACTGAGGACCTCTTGTTGCCTTGGCTGATAAAATTAGGTAAGAAACAACTTCCATTTTGAGACAGCAAAAATAGCGTGGATTTATGGGCCCAAGGGACACTGACATGCCAGTACGAAACCATTTAAGCAACAATCTTTATGTGCGCCTCATCCCTAAAGTGCTAACCGACTCCGTACTGTAATTTCACAAGGGCGATCCTTTCTTGGTATGCCCATGCCGAAGATTCGGTGGGCCCTCATAAAAGAGACAAGTCCCATCTTGTCAGCCCTTTTCTTCCTACCGCACTCGTTTCCATTCGTCGTGTCCATTTTCGTTTCTTTTCTTATTACTTTTCTTCTTCGAAGCACCACACTCATTTTTATGTATAATCACTTCACTTTCTTATATTCCTCATGTTGAAACTCAACGTCTTTACTGCCTTGGCAGTCTTTTTCACTTTGACCGCAGGAGTTCCCATTCCACCAACCCATCAGGATGCCACATTTCAATTGATGGGAAGATCGCCTGCGATGGCTACAACAGCAACCGACGCAGCAATCGAAAAGAGATTCCTGGGAGCGATAATTGGCGCGGGAAGGATTGGGCTTGGAATTGGAAAGAACGTCCTCCCAAAGGTGCTTGAGAAAGGAGGAAAACTGTTTGGCAAAAAGCCACCCAAAGCTCTGGAAGGTCCGAAGCCACCACCCATCGCGAAGCCCGGATCTATTCCACCTGGTCCCCCTCCACCATATTCACCACCTCTAGGTGCTGTTGCCCCGAAGGCCCCGATCCCACCTCCGCCTCCACCTCCACCTCTACCTGCTGCTGCTGCTGTTGCTCCGAAGGCCCCGATCCCACCTCCGCCTCCACCTCCGCCTCTACCTGCTGCTGCTGTTCCAAAGGCCCCAGCTCCCGCCGTTCCAGGCACGCCTCCCGCTGGAGCGGCAAAGGCCGCCGATGGATTACCAGCTCCAGCTCCTCCACCTGGAGTAAATGGATTACCAGCTCCCGCCCCTCCACCGGGAGCAGTAGGTGCAGCTGGAGTTGGAACCGCTGGAGTCGCTGCACCTGGAGCCGCTGGTGCAGCTGGAGCCGGAGCAGAAGGTGCCGCAGGAACCGCCGCAAAAACCGTAGATGGATTACCAGCTCCCGCAACTCCACCTGGAGCTCTAGCAAAAGAAGGCGACGATATTGCGAAAGAAGGCGACGAACTAGCAGAAGGAGCCGAAGACGCTGCGAAGAAAGGATGGAGGCCAACCGTTTCAGATGGAATCACCGTAGGAGTGACCGGCTTAATGGTGGCACCTATGCTTATTCCAGCGGGCAAAGACGCCGCCCCCCCAGCATCTGGAGCCGCGGGAGCTGCAGCAGCAGCAGGACCTCCTCCTCCAGGATTTGCACCACCGCCACCTGGATTTGCACCACCTCCACCTCCACCTCCACCTATGTATGCGCCACCTCCTCCAGCTGCATTTCCCCCACCTGCTGCCCTTGCCGCCGGAATTCCAGGAAAGCATCCTATGTAAAGACCGGAATACTCTCAGTCTTCTTTACAAAAGCTACAAGACTTCTTCCCCAACAAGCGAACAACTCAAGGACCCGTTCCTTAGCGAATTTTGGCTGTCAAGAATTTTCCTGGCAATGGGCAGTGCTAGCGTTGATCTCAGCGATTATTTTTTGTAGACAATGGTTCAGTACGGGTTTGAGAGGCTTCGAGGTCTTTGTATAATGTCTTTGTCTTTTCTGGCGTTCAGTTACTTGAGGAGCCCTTGCACTGTGGGATCGCTTAATTCAGGGGTTCGAGATTTGGAATGTATTTAAATGATAGTTATTAGATTACAAGCACGCATTTACAGTTTGATTCCATGAAATATCCAATTTTTCCTCTCAAAAATATCTTGATTACTCCAAGGACTTCTCGATGTGTTTTTCAAGCATATTAGTGACATTTTCTGCTGAATCGGGGACGTGACAGTGTAGTGTTACGGAGGTGCGCTCCGAATGGATACAATCGGGCCGATACACGTCCGGCCTGTGTAACGTAAGAGCCGCCCATGCCGCCTCACGCATCTCAGCCTCATCGCATCAACCTACGACAAAAAGCCTCTCTTGCGCCTCTTTTCCTCAACTCAGGGCTAGGTTCAAGACAGATGAGGCCAGCATATCACCTTGCAAGGCGAACCCTATTCCAATTCTCACCTAGACTACTCATCTGCGCACAGCGACGATGTCTTCTCACGCTAGCCATCGAAACAAGCTGCGATGATACCTGTGTAGCCATTCTCGAAAGGCACAAGAACCGCTCTGCCACCCTTCACTTCAATTCAAAGATAACGTCCGACAACCGACCATATGGGGGAGTCTATCCCATTGTGGCACACGAGTCGCATCAACAAAATATTGCTGCTTTGGTGAAACGGGCACTGAGCAATCTACCAGCAGCATCCCAATCGCAGGCAGACGAGGACAAAGAAGAGACAATGGTCATTACAGATGAAAGTGGTAGATCAGTAAGGAAGAAGCCAGATTGTGTCAGTGTAACAAGGGGACCTGGAGCGCGAGCAAGCTTGATAAGCGGCGTCGACTTTGCCAAAGGCTTCGCAGTGGCATTGAATATTCCATTAGTTGCCATAAATCATATGCAAGCTCATGCGCTAACCCCTCGACTCCTGGCAGCACTTGAAAAGCAAAATATGGAGAATGCAGAGACGATACCAACGGACCCTCCGTTCCCCTTTCTCACGTTGCTGGTATCTGGCGGACATACCATGCTTGTCCACTCGAAAGATCTCTGTGACCACGAGATCATCGCTAATACCACCGACATTGCCATAGGAGATATGTTGGACAAGTCAGCCCGTGATATTCTCCCCCAGATACTACTTGATAGTGCCCCGTGTGTTATGTACGGCCCTTTGCTAGAAAATTATGCATTTCCGAATAACGAGGGAGACGGGGAACGTTTTTCAACACACCACGCAAAAGAGCTTTCAGAAAATACATATGGATGGAAGGTCAACTCTCCTTATGCTAGGTCAGGGCCCCGGGGGAAATCATCAAACCAGGAATCATTTTCATTCTCGGGAATTGGCAGCTCGGCTAAAAGAATTGCGGATGGAAACACAAATGTGGACGAAGCCGAAAGGCGACTTCTCGCTCGGGAAGTTATGAGGGTGTCATTTGAACATCTTGCCTCTCGGGTGCTACTCGCTTTGGAAAAGGCAGAAATAAAGCACGTGAGAACTTTGGTTGTTTCGGGAGGTGTGGCAAGCAACCAATATCTCAAATTTATTTTCAGAACCCTATTGGATGATAATGGTTACTCGTATATAAGGTTGATATTTCCCCCACCACAATACTGCACGGATAATGCGGCGATGATCGCCTGGACAGGCATCGAAATGTTTGAAGCAGGTTGGAGAACTGATTTGAGTGCTATGGCGATTAGGAAATGGTCGATAGATCCTGCTTCTGAGGATGGTGGAATCTTGGGTATTGGCGGGTGGTTGAAGACTGAAGCACTCAGGTAACGTGAAGTATTCCTATATCTTGTAAGAGAGGCCTTCGTTACCCTGAACGCACTAAGGGCAGAACAACATTATCCTAAGAATCTCATACAACTCGAATAGTTTTATGAGCGGTCTAGGACAGTTAAGTTGACTGCATAAGGAATTCAAGAACAATAGATTCTTAAGGTGTCTCCAGAGTAATGGACAGGTCTTCTAGATGCACCTCTGCTCTGTTTCTCCTTTGTAAGGTGATATCCCCTAATATCTAATGTCCAGCCATTATGTTTTCTTGTTATTTGTACTTGTATTTGCTGCCTCAGCACTGAAGTAACCCCTTCATCTGTAATGTTTGACGAGCAATTTATAATGTTTGACGAGCACTTCACTGGCTCTACGATCTAACATTTGTTATTCTCGTTTGATTCACTATGAACATGCGAACAGGCTACATAGTCAATTCAAAAATTGGTTTCACTGTGCTCTTGGGAATTTACAAGGAATCCCTCCCTTTTTCACTGTCTTCTTTTCTATAGGGAAATCTAGTATTGGCAAAGAGATGATAATATATCTCTCATCTAGCTAAGTAGGTCACTATAGGCATAGGTGGATCTTTGAGCTGGCTACTTTGGTTGTCCTAGAACACTAGATCAAGTATTTAAAGTGGTTTAAGATGTTAGTAAGAAGGTATTCTAGTGAATTAGCAGAAAAAGTCTATGACGGAGTAATTGTAGTGTTTCTCTACTACTATGGGGATGTCAGCTTTAGTACTATTCACTATTATTAGTAATACCACTCCAGTTTCTTTTATTACTCCTTTTAGACTAGACTGATTAATGCCTTAACCTAGGTCTTAGGTGAAGACGCTGGAGTTGTTGTGGCTGTGACGTTTGGCAAATTCATATTCACGTTTGACTGGTATTCATATTCTATATGTTTCCATGGGCGCACCTGACCTAGAGCTACGACGCGTCTCTTGTAGTTGGACCACATCAAAACTATCAAAACTCACACACCGACCGTATTGAGTTGCGGCCTCATCACACCGACCGCTTCTCTTGGAGTTCAACCACAACTGGAACTCACATCCTACATTTTGTGCAGACAACGTGTAGTAGTATCCAGTTCAGAAAAACTCTGTTGCAGATACAGGTACGTTGGTTGGAACCTTCTTGGAAAAGTCCATTAAAGTTCATCCGACCTTGAAAGACATAACTGATATATTTGAATAGATTTATTTGTCACCATGGATGAGATGACCGACTTGGAATCCCCTAGTCCCTACAAGTCACCCCGTCGCAAGTCACTCAGCAGAGGTGATCTGACAGACGCCATGGCATCCCCATCTGAGTCTCGTCATCTGCCATCGTCGTTACCTCGCTCTTCACTTGCGCCAGCCGCCCAGTCGAGTACTGCCACCTTGAATCAATCACCAGCTCCTTCAGCATCGGCTCTCCCATCGACCACTGCCGCTCAAGACCATACAGCTTCTCCTTCTGCACCAGCTCTCCCGTCGACAACTCCCATGCCACATCAATCATCTGCTCCTTCATTGCCTCAATTTGTACCCTCAACCCCTAGAGATACTTTGCAAGATCAGATGCAACTTTTTCTTACCAAGTTCGAGAATGTTCAACAAAAGGAGCGTCAGCTTATGTCCGACCTCTCCTGCCTTCACGGAGAATTTCTTTATCTTGGAGAGGAGTCCCAGGAGATTCAAACGCTTTTCTTGGATGCTGGTTATCTCGACCTCAGAGGCTTCCAGAAGGTTGATAACCAACTAGCCAAGATCATTAAGAGAATCACTACACGTCAACGAAAGTGGACCAAGAATAGTGGTTCAACCCAGATCAAGGACTTGCAGAATGAGATTGAGGCTGACAAGCAGGATCTTGATACGCATGTCTCTGCCCATCTCAAGAAGAAGAGTGAGTTGAGAGCCTTGCGTCTTAAGCTAGAGGCCCTTAACCCTCATCCGGAATGGAAGATTCACGAGTACAAATCTGCCTATCGATACCAAGTTATTGGAAATCAAGCTCTGCCGCCCGGCTACCAACCTCGCAGCACCGCTGTCAAGACCAAGGCACGCAAGCGAAACTCCGATGCGGTATCGGCAGGTTCTGGTAGTGTTGTCTCGAGCAATAAAGGCACTCCAGAGCCACGTACAGCTCAGTTGACCACCGCCACCGCAATTCGCCCTCGCTCTCGCGTCACTGCACAACATCATCCTCAAACCCAAATTAACGACCACTCCAACTTCGCACCCGCGACCTCGAGCAATCCGAACCGATTGATGCCAATCCAGGAGGCGGACAGCTTCGTTGTTGAATCTGCAAACAACGACGCTGGTTCTCTTGCTCAGACCAGACCATCCAAGAGACCTCGTGTGAGCCAAGGCACGATGAGCAACTTAGACATCATCGGCAGATATGCCATCGACTTTCAAGTGTATAACGACCAAGTCCAAGCCATCCACGATGCAATGAAGACCCGCAAGCACTACATCGTCGCGCACAAGGCCGAAATCGCCCGCCTACAATCCGAGATCGATGACCATAATATCTCCATCGCAGCATGCGAACGTGACTATGCCAATTTCGAGCGTAATCTCGACGAAAATGTGAGCTTCATTACAAGCAGTATGTCCGAACTCTCTGGGTCCGTCCAGGAGATGGCTACTCAACGTCGCATGATGGAAGATGGCGCTGCCGACAACGAAACGAATCCTGACCAATCTGAGCTCTCCTTTGAGGCGCAGAAGAAGGAGTTGGAAGCTCTTGAAAAGGCTTGTGCTGACCGAAAGGCTCGTCTTGCTGAGATGGAGAGTCGTAAGGCGGAGATGGAAGCTCGTGCTGCGGAGGAGAGTGAAAACGGAATGATGAAGGAGGAGGCCGAGGCTGCCCATCAGACACTGTCTAATGGAAATGCTTGGGCCAAATAAGGTACAGGATGGTATCATGACTAAAGAAGCGCATTAGTTCCCGTGGTTATGTTGTTCTGTCGACAACGCCACTTGAACTTTTGCTGTCTTTGGACTCGGGTTTTGTACGACCTTTTCATGGTGTTTTGACAGCTGCGGAGCAAGGATTCAGGACTTGCGGTATCACTAAGTGCTTACCAATGCTCTCGCTGTTACATTTCTTTCTTTCAACCTGCGCCTACTTTGGTGCGAGGAAGTGATTTGAGTTTGGATTCTTGCTGCGACTTGGATGGATTGTTGTATTGAATGACATCTTGAAAGACGTGGTAACGATGGATATTAGTCTAGTCTCTGGCTTGGGATAGGTCTATATCATAGCTAAATTCAACACTCCCCTCTTATGGAATGTTCCTACATGTGATGAATAATTCTTGTCATTGCTCTACATAAAGTAAGATACACTAAGTAAATGTTATAAGGGCAGACTCGCATGATTGAATGGTTGAAAAGGTTTAGCATGCCTCTTATGTACCTGCTCTGAATCGAGCTCTCTATTATGACCGAGTTGAGCTTGTTTTGGGATAAACTTTTACCTAACAGAATAACTTCGATGCCCAGAACATGGCTGGTTCTTGTCAAGAAAACTGCGATTGTAGCAGCGAGTAGTGATTTGAATTGATTTGAAACTATTCAACAATAGTTGGGGCATAGCGTGATCATGTAGGCCAGCTCCGAAGAATCCCAGTTTGGGCATTTGACGCTAGGGAAAAGCTCTTCTTGCGCGAATGGTTTAACAGCTATGAATTTCCTACTACTAACCTAGTAGGGCTAATACTGTACTCTCGAAAACCACGCGAGAAGAAAACCAAAGCCGTAGCTTTAGCTAAGTGGACGTAATAACCCTTGTTCATCCTCTTACAATAGCCCATCTACTTCCAAGGTATATCTTTCTTATAGGACTCCTATGTTCGCATTCTCTATCTCTGTTGCTAACCTTAAGACTATTTACCGAAGAAGTCTTCTGGTTATAGCTTATAGGACATATAGTGTTTTATACGGGGAGATGTTTTGGCAACAACGGCACTAATTCGTAGGAAATCCAGAGGATATATCTAGACAAAGGAAATGGAGAAATCCAAAGCTATTCCCTTTTCTACAGGAAGCGAGTAGTTTTTGTATACTTAATGGTATAATGGCTGCCTTAGCCAAGACTCGTTATAGAAGCAGATCAAGTACCCTTATTTATTTATTTATTTATTTATTTCTATTTAACGTCTGACGAATACAACTAGCCGACTTGTAGCTAGGTTCTAGAATAGCCCTCAGTAGAGCAAAAGACGCTGGGGGGGTGCCCCAGATGCCGGGGGATGTAGATAAGAGACTATTCTACAGTTGACAGAGAAGAAGGAGGGCCCTCTTTTGGACCAACCCCAAAGTGAACAGGGTAACTAGAAAGAAGTAGTATAGGAACTAGTCGGAGGCCGGCCGTATAGGGCAGATCTCTGAGTAGAACTTAGATTTATAGAAGAGCTCTCTAAAGAGCTTCTCCAAGAAGGGACCACAGAGAAGGGAGGGGTCGCGTCTAGCTTTCGCTATAAGTCTCGGGGTTTCTCGCTTAACTATTCGGCAGAATAGGAGGTGAAATTGTGTCTTATTCTTGCCGCAAGTGCAATTACTTGTATCGCGGAGGGTGTCGTAGTATTAGAACCGTATATGGTATAAGGTAAAGTCCCCGTGACCAGTTCTGGCCGCTATAAATCGACCGAGTACCTCGCGAGGGAGTTTGAGGGAACGGGGCTTTGGAACCCAATTTATAACCCCTAGGCGCCTATATAGCGGGGGAAGAGTAGTCCGCCAAAGATTATTAGCTAGCCTAGAGCACCCCTCCTTGACATCTCTATTAAGCGAGGCTGTACAGAGTAGAGGGGGGTTTTCTAGAGCGGAGCGGGCGGCGACGCTAGCAGCCCTGTCGGCAACCTCGTTCCCGTGTATCCCAATATGACTCGGGCACCAGCGGATCGAGATCTTGCCAGGGTACTGTTGTATGAGGTCGTAGACTCTATTAAAGACCTCCTGCGAGGTTCTAACCAAGCGAAAGGTAAGCTGAAGAGAAGCTTCTAGGTTATTAAGACAGATCTAGCACCGACGGGACGTCGCCTAGGCGGGGGATTCAATAGCGAGTTCAATACCGAGTAGGGCAGCCCTAGCCTCGGCGTCGTAAATCTCTAGGGTCGGGCTAAAAGGGTACGACTTTGTGTTTAGTACAGAGCCGCCTCGCGTAAGGCAGAACCCACTACTAGTGTTCCCGTCGTCGAGTCTAGAGCCGTCCGTGTATACGACTATATCAGAGGGGGGAACAGTGCCGAGGAACTCTAGAAAGCGTTCCTTATAGAGGTCTTTGCCCCCTCTAGGGACTGGACCGCCAACAGCGATCAGGCGTTCCTCGCGGTCGAAGCCACGGGTCCAGGGTGGGTCCTGTATCGGGTCTATTATTTTAGAGGGAGGGAGAACTCTCCTGTTCCTATAGAAGAGCCTAGCACTAGGGCAGGGCGAGTCTACGCAGCGCCGGAGGGGATGGTCCTGGTCAAGGCGGCGAATTCTAGCCGCTAGAGCCTCGCTTCGCCCTAGAAGAGCGATTTCCGGGGAGAGTAGTCCTGACTCTAGGAGAAGGACCGAGGAGGGGGTGGTCTTATACACAGGCAGAACAACCCTAGCGCACTTATGTACTAGTAACTAAAGGAGTTCGATATGCTTGTTAATCCGGTTGTTGACTTGCTAGGAGTTCGAGCCTCTTATACGGGTTCTCCCTGGGAACCAGGTCTCGTATCCGAAGTAAGCAATAGACAGGACACATGTAGTAACAGCCTGCTTAAGGAGATACGGAGGAGAACCGCGTACTGTGTTCATTGTACTCTTTAGCGCCTGAGCAACTAGAGTAGCTTTACCTGTCATTCGCTTAACATGGCTAAAGAAGGAGAGGCTAGGGTCGAAGAATATCCCGAGCCAGCGAAGCTCCTTTGTAGGGTAGATTTCCTTAGTACCGACTATAATAGGCGGGGGTTGTCGGATCCCTCGTCCCTTTTGTTTCCTCTTACGAGAGAAGTGGATAAGCTTAGATTTATCGCTGTCAAAGGTAATACCTTCGTCCGTCCCCTATTGTAGAAGACAAGCTACTTGTATAGAGAGCGCCTTAATATTCTCGGTTTTGCTTAAGCTCACTGCTAGGAGAGCAACGTTATCGGCGTAGCCAAAACGTCTAAGGGCTAGAAGGGCCCCAAGGCTAGAGGAGAAGAGAGGCTGTATATAGAGCATAAAGAGGATCGGAGAGATCGGAGACCCCTGCGGGAGACCACACTTTAGCCCTGTACTAGCCCCTATCTCGCCATCGAGTTTGATTCGGACAGATCTGTTAGAGAGAAAGGAGGTGACCCAGGAGACTAGTTTATCAGGCTAACCCTGCTCCCTAAGCCTCTTAATAAGACGGCCCGGGAGAACAGCGTCGAATACCCCCTTAATATCTAAGGTAAGAAGGGAGGCCACCTCTTTCTTACTAAGCGCTTCTTCGATGTCGTGCGTTAGGCAGGTAGTAAGGTCCACAGCGGCACGGAGAGGGAGGGCGCTAAACTAGTTAGGGCCTAGTACTCTTTCTTTGATCCTAATCTAGGAGACTCGCTTAGCGAGGAGCCTCTTAAGCCCTTTTCCAAGGACAGAGAGAAGGGAGATAGGTCGGTAGGCCCTTAGCGACGACTTGTCCTTCTTATTAGGTTTCGGGATAATAGCGACAATCGCGGAACGAAAGCACTCGGGGTAGTATCTAGTGTTTATACACCTACTAAAGAGAGAGAAGATTAGGGGGTAAACTCTAGGCTAGGCAATCTTAAAGATTCCTGTTACTAGTTCGTCTTCCCCTGGGGCGGTCGAGGCCTTCCCGAGTATCGAGTCCTTAACCTCTCGTAGAGTAAGGGGGGCCTAAGGAAGGGCGTATGCCGGGACAGTCGGGGTAGACGAGGGAATATCGCCGACCTCGGCCTTATTTGTAAGTAGTTCCTAGACAAGTATCCTTTGTTTCTCCTCTGTTATATAGCTAAGGAGGCTAGCCGAGTCCTTTAGAGGGGGGGACTTGTACGTCCCTATGCTCTAGTACCACTTACAGATTTTAAAGACGTCCTTAGCCTCGGTTACTTTATTGATTAGGTCTCTAAAGTAACTTCTTTTCGCTCTACGTATCTCCTTACGAAGTTCCTTACGGAGAAGCGCTACTGTCTGATCTCTGCTAACACGGCGGGCCTCACGGATCTGTACTGTAAGAGAGCGACATTCTAAGCTCCACTAGGGGTGCCCAAACCTACGACCGAGGCCTCGCTTAGCGCTACTACGGTACGCCCCTTAGAGGGCTTTAGTAATAAACATAGCAAGGCCGTCGAGGTCCTTCTTTAGCGGGGCGTCCGAGAGCTCGTATAGCTATTCGGAGTCTAGGGAGGTCTCTAGTACAGCGAGGAAAGCCGCTGGGTCAAGGGTACTAAGGCAAAGCGGAGGTTCTTTCTCGGCTAAGCCCCCTTTCTAGGGAAGCCTAGTTAGAAGAGGAGAGTGATCAGACTTATACTCGAATGTAAGGTCTACGTTTATATAGGTCCCTTTTTGTAGTAGGGTACTAGAGTAGAATGCTAGATCAAGAGTATTCCCTCTATTATACGTTTAAGTCCCGGGAGGGGTAAAGAGTTGTAGTCCCTTCTCCTCGAGCTAGGCGGTAAGTAGGGGGACCTGCGGGCTCTCCTTCTTAGTATAGTCTAGTTACTATATCTCACTCTTAAGGTTAAGGTCTCCTGTAATTAGGAAGTTCCTAGTTCTAATACTCCAAGAACGGAAAACTAGTACTAGGGCTTCCCCTGCGCCGTCGTAGCCTAGCGGGGCGTTATAGACGTTAAGAATATGAAGCGGTGGACCGTCTATAGACAGGAGTTCTAAGTAGACCATATCGCGAGAGGGGGAGGGCGAGGGAGGGAGCTGGTTAACCCGGAGCCTACTACCTTTACAAACAAAAGTCAGGGCCCGGGGGCGACCGAGATTCTAGTCCTAGATTGGAGCGAGACAGTCGTAGCTCGGGTGTCTCCTAGTAATCTAGTGTACAAGGACCTAACAGATATAGGGTTCTTAAACTAGAACAATGTTAACTCTACCTAGGAAAGCAGCTTAGAGGACCTATTCTTGTAATTCAGCCCCTCCGTGGACGTTTATCTAGAGGATCTTTAGGCTACAGCTCTTGTTTGGTCCTGGATGTCTACTTATGATTAGATAAAGAAAAGCGGACCGGAGTAGGTAGGATAATAGGGGCCTCTTAAGAGCCTTGTACAGGCGTAGTAGGCGGGAGTCTCAGGGCTATAGTAGGGCTAGGCAGGCCGTCCATGTCCGTGTCGGAGAGTTGACAGGGTAAGTCTTCTTCACGCCGGATACGCATCTCGTTACTAGCCTAGAGAATAGTCCTCCTGTTCTCAGAAGAGGGGTGTCTTAAGGAGATAGGGCGAAGTTAGCAGCTAGGGTCATCGGCAGGGTGGGGACCCTAGCAGTTTAGGCACTTAACCTTACACTAAGTATACTTAATACACCTCGGGTGGTTTGCTTCGGTATAGTTTGTGCTTCCGCAGACTCGGCAGCGCTCTGTTTTGCTACAGACGCGAACATTATGCTAGTCCTAGCACCTAGTATATTGTACGACCTTAACCTTCTTAGGGATAGGCCGTAAATAAACACAAGTGCTGAAAAGGTGGACTTCGCTAATACTCTTTATAGTATCGGCGTTAGAGTCCTTGAAAAATATGTTCCAAGAAGTAAAGGGGTTCTCGTCTAAGCGAGATATCTCGGTCATAATAGCTTTTATAGCTATAACTTTAAGAGTTTCCTTAAGAACAAGGATAATATCTTCCTAGTTTGTCGGGCGGAGTATAGTAGCGATTCCCCCGCTCTCGTCTAAGTCGACCGATTTAATATTACGTAGGATAAAGAGGGCGCGAAAGGGGGCCCAGTTTATAGATTGCTCTATACGGGCTACACGGAAGAGGGTTTGAATATCAGCTCTCTTTATAGAGAGGAGTGTCTAAAGCGCGCTCTTACTTATAGTAGTAATAGCGAATCTAGAGAGTACAGGAAGGACACCTTAGACAAGGTCTTTGTAACCAATTCTAGGATTCCGAAGAGCTAAGAGGACAGCGAAGCTAGATAGTTTACGCTCGGGAGCGTCAGGGGCAAGGCGGACAAAGATACGAAGATCCTCCTTTTTCTAAGGACCCTTAGGGGTAATAGGAGCTAGGAGGGGCTTAAGCGAAGTAGTGTTTTATTTACTACCTAGTATAGTAGCGTATAACGAGGCTGCCTTAGAGGCCGCCAAGGCGTTAGCGGTCCGTACGTAGGCAGATTTTTTCGAGGGAGAAGGAGGGGGGGAAAGAGGCGTGGAGGTGTCGTCCCTAGCTAGGATGCGAAGGGGGGTAGGCTATTGGGTAGAGGGTTTCGAGGGGGGGAGCGATCTAGAGGTGTACAAGTAGTAGAAGGAGAGGCAAAGGGAGGCGATCTGGTTACAGAGTTCCGTCAGGGACGGAAGGATATCCGTTAGAGCTTAATTAACTATTAGACTTAGGTAGTTATCGACTACTTCTATAGTCCCGCCGAAGAATAATTGACCGATCTTGTTCCTCTCTAGTACTTTAGAAGAACCAGAGACGAATTGGGCCTGGATATTCAGGAGGGGGGGGAGAGGGCGTCTACCCGCCTCCTTGCCACCCCTAATCAGGGGGGTAGGAGAGGGGGGGGGGAGA
>UNPT01000369.1:0-51810 GCA_900536445.1 Hymenoscyphus occultus | reverse complement strand
TGCGTAGTTGAGCGTTTTCCTGGCGAATTGAGTCTTGCCATGATCTGGTCGTACTGCGTAGGCGTAATAGGTACCGGGGTAAGAGAAGAACTGACGGTCCTCTGTCGCTCTTGAAACTGGTCTTCAAGAAGAAAATCGTCGTCTGTCTGTTGGACAGTGTTGGAGGCTCCAGCGGTTTGTACAGGCGTGTGAGTAAGGGAGGCTACGCCTCGACCTCTACCTCTGTTGGTACGTCTTCCGCGAGCGTGGGGGGGGTTGGTGATACCATCGTTCAGGGACATATAACGCACACTGCGTTCAGTGATGTATAACGTGGTGTTACTGAGGATGATGTCGAGTCGTTTCCGTCGAGTCGAGTATCGTCAGCCAAAAACAAATAAACAAAGTGGGATATTATAGCAGGCCTTCCCAGGCGAAGAAGTGACTTAGTTGTAATGTGAACGTGTGGAGTGAACCACTGCTTGCTGTAATGAATACTGAGTCAAACCGAACACTGCTGTAAAGAGCGAACAACTAAGTAAGGAGAGAAGAGAGTTCCAGAGGAACAGGAGCTTATATACATAATGCCAGCGGCACGCACGTGCCGTGCTACACGTGATCTGACCCTAGTTCCTCCAACTCCGTGACACTAACCACGTAACTGTCCCTATCTATAGGTAGATTAAAAATCGTCTTAGTATAGATTAAAATAACGAACTTAATGCTCTAATATATCTAAGTAACTAGTATAGAATCTTAGATATAGAAGAGTTTATACTAGTTATTAAGAAGAAGATTTAGATGTTAAAAGAACTAGAAGTAAGCGAGTTTATTTAATAGGGTTATAAATTTAAACTAAATTTGTCGTATAGTTTTAAGAACTACAATAGTTTACTTAGTTAGTTTTGTCTTTTTTTAGTATAGTTTTTGAATTTCAATCTAAACTATCTATAGTTTTACGACATATCAAACTAAGCACAAAACTGAGCAAACTAAACTATTGCTAATACTGAGTATGCTGCTGTATACCAGGTCACTGCAGAGGACCTTCCACCGAGGATATTTACTTTGATCAACACCCATGCGCATTTGTGAATTTTCCTTATTGCACGTGTCATCGGCGGGGTGAGGATTACTTTATTTCTGCGTTTGAAGTGGGTAGTGTTACGTTATGTGAAGCGTCTGGTACTACTTTCAACGTGTAATTATGCTATAATTGTTTAAAATCCCAGTGTTACATTTCGTGCGAAGGGGATACTTAGTAATGAGCGGCCAGAGAGTTATTGCTTCTTAATCAGGAGTGGCAGAGTATAGTATAAACGCCTACAAACGCGCAGCAGACAGAGAACCAGAGTAGCTTCAAAACATATATTTCTAGAATTTAAACAGTAGGGCGACTTCAATCCATTCATCTACACTCTACCTTTCGTACATTAATCCAAGAATCCCTAACGGAATATTCTCATAAGCATAAATACCATCACTGACTATAAATCAAATGCTGTCAGAAATTCAGACTCAACATTTCCACATTTCCTTCGACTTTCGGGATATAGATCATGGCGCAGCATAACTTCAACTATCAACCTCTTGAAAATAATCATAGACTACAATGACAGCCCATGGGAACCGAGTACATTTCTAGCCCTCATCAGGGTCTTATACTCCATACCACAGAATAAATACGATATCTTCGTCACTCCAACCCCCACCGAAATTATCTCACAAAACACCAACACCAACACCATCATAGATTCCTTCTGATACTATATTTCCGCTTTACCCCAATACCCCCTCAAGTCTATACTCGTAAGATCTTACTGTAAATACCCACTTCCAAGTCCTCAAACATTAGGAAAGGAAGGAAGGAAGGGAATCTCGAGACGACGGGATTTTGGGTAAGTAGCAAATTGGAATAGAGAGAGAGAGAGACTGTTGTTTGTTAAATTAGTACTAGAAGGGAATTTTGTAACTGTAACTAACACTTCTCTAAATTAAGTCAAATTGTGATGGAATCTTATGTACAGTATAATAAAAGAACGTATTGTTAACCTTGTAGCATCGTCGGATGTATGTATGTATGTATGTCTTGGCTCGGAATGAGGGAGGGGGAATGTGTACGTTGTACAAAAGTAAGTAAACAAAATAATAAGCGAGACTTGCTGGTAAGAGTATGTATATTAAAAGGTAGCTATAGGTAGTACTGCAAAAATTCTCGCTAAAATGCGACAGACATGTCTTTCATTTATCTCATCTTTTCGTTCCGTTGCCCAAACGATTATTAACTTCTTCGCATCTTCTCAGCTTACCTCCTTCCTTTCATTCATTCATTCACACCAATCATTACCCCTACCACCCCCCCTAATCCCCATTCCTTCAAACTCCCCTCACCCACCACCCACCCCCACCCCCACCCCCCAAACCCTCCTAAACCGCAGTCCCAATCCCCACCCCCTCATCCCCCCTGCCCTCCCTAAGCCTCTCCCTAATCCTCCTCTCCGTCGCCTCCCTCAAAACATCCAGGCCCACAACCTGCCCATTAACATTCTCAATAACACCCTTCGAGCTAGTCAACCGTTCACCCTCCTCGAGCTTCCCCTTCAACTCCCGCGTCGGGAACGCATTAACAGAGTACAACGACGGACTCGTGCCGCGCTCGATCTCCAAACCAATGGTCAGCACATCACTGTCCCGCGGGTTGTCCACCATGGTGGAGCGGTTGGTGTCGGGCATGGTGCCGAGGCTGGGGATGGTGGAGAGACGGTTGAAGGAGGAGCGGTTGGGGGAGCGAAAGGGGAGCGAGGGGGGGCCGGTCGAGTAGGGTGTTCCCGGGGCGGAGAGGGTGGTGAGTTTGGTTTCGTGTGGTTCGGTGTCGAGGAATGTGAAGGCGCGGGTGGGGTAGCCGTCTGTGGAATCGGGGACGGGTGTGTATGGACCGGGTGTGGAGACGGTGGATTTGTTTTGGTTTAAAGGTCCTGGGACGGCTGTCATGTCCAGCTTGGAGAGTCGGGAGAGACGTTCTGTGAAAGTGTTTCCGAACATTGGGGGGGAGTTGGGACGGTCGGGGTCGTATATCAGAGTATTCTTTCGGGAAAGGGTTCGTGTCGGTCGTTCTGGTGGTTTATCTGGTGATGTCTGCTGTGGCAGTGGTGGTGGTTGTGGTGATTGCCGAATAAGCGGAACGGGATCGACCATCGATCGTCCTCGCGTAGGAGAATCCCCATCAAGGGGTGGTGCACTTCTACTTCTCTCCCTCATTTCAGTTCTGGTTGGGGCTCTGCTTGCACTTCGACTTTCGTCCACGAGAAATCCTACAATGTTCCCCGGTAAGCCCGGTGGCAGTTCGACGATCTTTCCCATCTCGTCTATCTCTCTACTGATAGGTCGTCCTCGGGACACACTTCTTTTTCTTTCGCGAGCGAAACCAGTGGGGTCGTAGGGAGACACCACAGGATCGTCAGTGACTCTTCGAAACATTGTTTCTTGGGAATCCCGTGACGTAGGCATGCCTAGGCCCCGTTTTTCTTGCCGACGTTTGCGGCAGCATGTTAAGAGCCAAAAGAAGATTAAGACTGCTATAAAAGCCGTGCCTAGGGATGAAAAAACCACGATAAGAGCGAAAGTGGCTGGGGTCTCTACTATTTTGCCAGTTGTATTATTAGGCAAAAGTGTAGCTTGAGACTTGGAGATTGGATTAGTAGATGTTTGAACATGCAGAGTAATCATGGACTTACGGCCAGGGATGACAAGCTACTTTGAGCTTGTTCTAGTTCGAGACTGACCGAGGCTATACAGGATAATTTATTAGTACATTTACATCTCAGCATGATTAGCCGACGTAAAACTTACCTCTAGCATCATTGGCGGAGGAAATAGCAGCACTGGCACCTGCTATCGCGCTCGCAACAAGCGAGCTTTCCAAACTCGGATTGCTCGGATTAGCTCCGCCTCCGCCTCCCCCTCCACCCCCGGGAACAGCCCCGGGAACAGTCGTTGCAACCACACCATCAGAAAAGGTAATCGTAATAGTAGAAAGAACAGTTGTTGGTGGTGTAGGTATACTAGGAGTTATCATAGGCATACTGACGGTAGTTGTTAGATATAGAGTAGAAACGACGGTATTAGTAAGGGGTGGTGGTGGCGGTTCAAGAAGTGGCGGAGGAGCAATCGCAGTGGTAGTATAAACAGAAGTGATGACGTTAGTTAGAGGCGGTAGCGGCTCAACAGGTGGCGGAGGAGGAGCGCTGATAGTAGTTGTTAAAACATATGTGACGGTATTATTAGGTAGTTGCGCAGGCGGTGCAAGTGGTATTGGAGGTGCAGGCGGAGGAGGAGCGGCAGTCTTTTGGCCTTGAAGTGCTGCCAGTGCCGAATCCAAAGACCTCCGGAGAGCTTCTATTACTTGTGCCGCATTTTGTTCCTGGGTTTGCAACTCTACAGCTGCTGATTGTTGGACAATTTGGAGTTGGGCAGCGGCTTCTGCAGAAACAGAGGCCACAGCTGATGCAACCGGAGGACCACAGAGTGATAAGCCAGCGATGGGACTAAGAGCATTAAAAAGTGGCTCTTGTCGTCTATCCAGGTTTGGCGGTGAAGTAATAGGACCGTAATGAGCCGATGATGTTATTGTTGGTAGTGGAGATTGTTCTGGAGTCTCAGATGCTGGAGTCTCTTCATCCGTATCACGCCGAGGAAGATTTGCAAGCCAGTTTCGATGTTCCGATATCCACTTATTGCTCCTCGCAACGATGTTCCCCAACACCTGTCCATAGGCCATAATAGCAGGGCCATGATGTTGAACTGCACCATCCAGCACCTCTGCTCCATTTGAAGTGATGGCAAAGGCGTTATCGTGAGCATCAGATTCCTCAATCACAACCTCCATCTCAAAACATTAGCACTATTGGGAGCCTGCCCGTGACCTTGATATAGCGGAAAAGAATATGATTAATAATTATCGGTACTGTTGCTTTTTGCGGCCTGGGGTTGAATCCATTTTGTTGCTTAGGGGAAAAGTCCTCACGGTACTCGCTCGACAATCGAAAAGATGAATATCGGAGTCGCTCAGAGGAAACTTGGAGAAAGTTCTGCTGTACCGAGTAGCCTCCATTGGCAGACAATACCAGTCTCGGGAATTTTCCGTCACAATCATCTGTGGGTAACAAAGTCGCCTCACAACGGCCACCACCTAGGATCATCAAGATGCACATCTGGGGAATAGGTCAACTCTCTTGAGGTCTATTGCAGCTCGTCGCTGGGCGGCCCATGTCACGTCAGACTCCAGAACGTGCAACTCGCAAGCTCTAGCTCAAAGAGGCTAGGTCCATCAGGATTGAAACATTAGAGGCATCAAACCACCACCACAAATTACCAAACCTCGAAACACCTCCAGAAAGACTCGCAGTCCAAACTTTCGCTAATGAACCCCAGTCAGCAAAGCATCCTCTCAACCCCGATGGTCTCAGACCACCTCTCGCTTGATTGGATGCTTCGTACGAAGTCGACGAACCACGATTCTTCTCGAAAGGGTGGATGAAAAAGATGAAGTGTTTCCAACTAGAAGCCATCGAGCAAGAGTAGACTCAAAAGAGAAGGAGTCTTTCTTTGTTGCATCTCGCAATAAATCTCCGAATGGCTAGAGAAAGCATCTGAAATGAATCTGTCACTCCCGTTGAGTTGAGGGCTTGGCGGGGTCTTGGAAAGTGACCGATGGCTTTTTGTCACTGATACACACCCAAGCCTTTTACCGAGTTTCCTTTCAATGGGAGGGATAAGAGAGGATATACTTCCTGCGGTTGTTATCGAGAAATGGGTACCCCACACCGAGAATATAAATAACCCAGAACTTGATGAACAGCAGCTCCATCCATCCCGAACATCACTTGAATACCCCGGAAAAATGGAAACGAAACTATCGCCCCACCGGTTGTGAGGACCGAGGAAGAAAAGGGGCCCGTACTAGGGCGAACCATATCAACAATGCAATAGGTGTTAGCGTGCTTTTCAAAACTATGCAGGGAAAGGTGGTCTTGTTGAATAGGATCACTACTCGGATACCCAGACTAAGTACCGGTAGCTGACAGGCAACAAGAAACATCCAACACGTGGAGGAACGTCAATTTCTTCCTCGGTTCTCCGTTGCCGTCCATGTCCAAACTCTACAAGTGACATGCTATTGACCTATCGGTAGATGTACGAGTAAAGACCCGTGAGTGTGTTTCCTCTGAAGTACTTTCAATGCCACACTTGCTACTGTACTGTTTGGATATGTACAGACTTTCAGCCTCGGAGTCTTGGGATATTCGAATTGATTTTCATATTCCTATCCATGGATCAGGAATGTAAAGTAGAAGTAGTCTGCTATTGATCAGGTACGGAATTCTATATTCTTAAGTGGCTGTATTATAAGAAGAAAAGTTCAGATGAGAAAGCCAATTTGGCTTAGATCATATAATAGCAAAGATATACTGTACTGTACCAAGAGAGGTCGCACAATTTGTGACGGCAGCGGCGCCAACCGTGCCGTGTAGACCCACAAACGGCTGACAGAAATGCTATAGAGGATGAAAAATAAATATATAGCGAGTATCGAGTGGAGTACAGCACAAATTCGAATCTTCTGACTGATAAACTGACCATTCTTATATTCATTTGGAGACAGCAATCGTGTAGTCCTCGGAAACTTGAAGCCCTCGGAATCTGGAAGTTGCCGAACTCCAAGCTCTCACTCAACTTGAGCTCGAGCTTCCTGCATTTGACACTCTACCCAAATATCACCGCACTCTTCGTCAAACGCTTTCCGAGGCCATGGATCAGTACAGCATCTAACCATGCTTGATCGCTTTCTTCTGACCATCCGCGCTCAGGGCCCCATCCGACAACTTTATTGTACCTGCGAATAACTTCGCCCAGACCACTCATCATGTCACCAGTTCTTCCAACAGAAGGATACGCATCAAACTCTACCACTTGGACACTAGGTATAGCATCTAGAACCTCTGTCAAAAGAGCAGCAGAAAACTTCTCGTACGCACCATCGCCCATTCGAAAGCCTTGAAAGATTGCATCACTAGGATCACATTCCACAAACACCTTCAAGACCCTGACATTCTCGCAGTCTGCCAAACCTAACGCGTCATTCACAATCCACCCTCGAGGGGGATTGTTGAAGCCTGGCCCAAGACGCAGTTCGAGGGTGGCCATAGATGCGCGATAGTGGGCTGGCAGACGCGCAAGAAGTGGTTTCTTGGTTTTAAAATAGCGTCCTGGGTATGTAGGGAACAATCGAAAGGTATGTGTGCTAAAGAATTGCTGGGTTGCTTCGAGGTATATCTGTCGTGATACGCGGAACAGAGCCAGCAGCTTCAGACGGATAAGGACGGCGAATGTGTGTGGATCGAGATCGATGACCGCGGGCGCTGGAGAGAATACCATCGAGTATATCTTCAACCTCAACTCCAATGGTAGACGTAGCAGAGGAAAGGCGACATTTCTCCTCATCGCCGTATCATCTTCGTCTTCCGTAGCATATGCGGCAGGGGAGGGTGAGCTTGTAGACGCCTTCGACGTGGACATGTCGTGTGGAGAGTTGTTCATGGACAGACTCTGGTTCGAGATAGGTGGAGGTCTGGGGGAAGGTTTGGCAGAAATCGAAGTCGCAATTGCAGTCGCATCTTGGGACCTCGAGGCAAGCTTTTTGCCTCGAGCTGGGCGGTTCGAGGGCATGATGACGATGAATGGTCTCGTTGAATGCAGAATGGGTCATGGGAGAGTAGCGGAAGGACACGATCGAAATGTGCAGGTGCAGGTGCAGGTACAAGTGATTGTGAGAGGTGTAATTATCTATAGGTATAGGTATAGGTATTGATTTGTACAGTGTATAGGTACGAGTAGAGTAGCTGACTATGAGTGTTCTTGTGGTGGTGATATCGACATATAACGGGATCGAATTGCTCTGGGGACCAGTACTCCGAAAAGTACTGGTCTAACATCCAATTCTTGAATAGGCCATGTCTGTCTCCTCAACCTGTACAACTCTACGTCCAACGGAGAAGGGATAGAACGTAGCGTCAAATTTCTTCGTGAGTGTCAACTTTGAAGAGGGAAGCAATTTCTGCGCGGGGGCGACACCTTTATACGAGCATCATCGGAAAAGCTTTGATCCGGGTCTAGCCGCATGCGGAGTAGCCCTAAAAATATTTTGGCTGGTGATGGAGCTGTACCAACATTCAATTGAGTGCGGGAGGCCTTGGAGGCGCGACAGTATCAACCCCAACATATTCGCCTTCTTCCCTGTCCTTTTTGCACCCGGTCGACTTCTTGACTGAAGTCCTTTTCCTGTACTACTAATCGATATGTTGTCTCGTTCCGTGGCCCGATTGCAGCATCCTGGCTTGAGGATAGCTTCAACGCAAACGCCACGAATAGCGTCATCTGTATGGACTCGATCCATGGCGCGCAACAACAAGCCAAACAACCAGAACAAACCGCAAGGATCGACAGCAAAACCCGGGAATCAACCACGTCCGCCTCCTCCGCCGGCTGGCGCATTCAAAACACCACAGAGTAGCCATAGAGGGGGGAAAGTAGCTGCGGGGGGAGCACCCAATGCCACTTCAAAAACAGGCGCAGAATCCGCGTACTCAGAAAAACAAGAAGAATTCGAGACCGTAGCCACTCCTTCCGAATCGCAGTCTGCCATTGATGCAGCAGAGGCCGAGGCGCATCACCGACCTCTTCCAGATCTGACCCAGGGCATTCCCTCCACTCTGGAGTATGAGACCATTGATAGCACCGGCAAAAAGAACCTCCCAGCATTCGACTTAACGGAAGCCTCAGAAGATGGGCCAGGTGGACGGGGCCGGGGAGAGCTACCAGCATCTGCATACATGACCTCTGCCGAGAAGAAGCGCTTGAGAATGGCCAACTACATGTACGCCGCATTTGCGGCTGCCGTCGTTGCGGGGACTGTGTACTTGGGGAGGAATTGGGATACAGAGGAAGAGGCAGTCAAGCACGCAACCGAGGCCCCTTCAGGGTGGAGTCTGGTTCTGATGTGGGCTCGTGCGAGGGCTCGTCTTTCCGACCAACTCAATTACTACAGCGAACCCGCATTCCCAAAACTCCTTCCTGATCCCGACCCAGTGTTCGAAAGACCATACACACTAGTGTTGAGTTTGGAAGACCTCTTGATTCACAGCGAATGGACTCGGGAGCATGGGTGGAGAATGGCGAAACGTCCTGGAGTGGATTATTTCCTGCGTTATTTGAGCCAGTATTTCGAGATAGTTGTTTGGACGAGTCAACCAATGGGCATGGCCGAGCAGGTTGTCCGAAAATTTGATCCATTTCATATAATTACATGGCCACTCTTCCGTGAAGCCACACTTTATGAGAATGGAGAATATATCAAGGTATGAAGTACGTTTTCTCAAATTTGGATCTGTAGCTAATCTAACCAGGATATCTCGTATCTCAATCGTGATCTTTCCAAAGTAATTGTCGTCGACACTAAAGCCGCACACGTCAAGAATCAACCTGAAAATGCTATAGTACTCAAGCCATGGCAAGGACAAGTCGGGGACAAAGATCTTGTCGGCTTAATCCCATTCCTTGAATACATCCACACAATGAACTACCAAGACGTCCGCAAAGCCCTCAAGTCCTTCGAGGGTAAACACATCCCCACCGAATTTGCCAGACGTGAAGCCATCGCGCGACAAAAATTCCAGCTGGAGCTCGCCGAGGAGCGAAAAAAGCGACCCAAGCACAGTGGTGCAGGATTCCTCGCCAGCGCATTGGGAATCAAGCCCGCTGGGGCCATGATGATGGATCCTAACGACATTACCCCGGCCGAAGCCTTTGCGCAAGGGAAGATGCTCCAGGATCTGGCGAGGGAACGCGGACAGCGGAATTACGAGGCGCTGGAAAAGGAGATTCGCGAGAATGGGGAGAAGTGGTTAAAAGAGGAGGCGGCGCAGGAGGAGAAGATGCGAGAGGAGGGCATGAAACAGATGAAGACTGGTTTCTTGGGATACTTTGGTGGTGCTTCCCCTGAAGCGTCAAAGTAATATTTTGCTGCTGTTTTGAGAGAGCAGTCGTTACGTAATTGTATTTTGGGAGGTTCTACAAGTAACAACTTACTAATTCTCGGAAACGAATGAATGGGTGTTTGCTTGGAAGGGGGCTTGTGTATATTACTTTACTTCTCTCTCTCACCGTTTGGGAAGGAAGGGATGCCCTTCTGTATTTGGAGCGTCTTTTCAGTCTGTCAGCGAGCTGGAAATCTTTTTCTCTTGGGTCTTGGAACTGCGGGTATTCTCTCTTCTCTACACAAAAGGACAGGACGGTTGGGTTTCGATTTTTTGATGCAGCTGGCGTAGGGGCGTTGGATGGTTGATTGCATGGATGACTGGATGGGTTTGCTTGTTGTAGGTATAGAGAGGAAAGGAGGGGTGTATGATAATATGATGTTGTGTTTATGATAATACCCTTTTTTCGAAATCTTTGCTTCTCCCTTGCCTAGGGGAACTGTATTCCCCCCCCCCGACCCCGATGAGTTAAGCGAGGCCAAGGAATGGGAACGGGATTGGAGCACCTCAATTTGCAAAGATACTGTATGAAGTTGAAGCGTGTCCCTGACTCCCTGAGGAATATCGTAAAGTATCTAGGTAAGATATCGATTTAGGGTGATTATGAGGTGATTTTTGTCGCTTAATGTATGTCGTGTGCCTATCACAACCCTCCTTTCTGCAATAACAGGGATAGGCAGTGTATCTTAAAGCGGGGTAGATATATTGGGGTGAAGATGACTTGAAGATATCTTTAGGGGATGGAGGGTGCGTATGCAAATAACGTTCTCTTTCCATTGTTCAGAAGTCGTACTTTGTGGTGTGCGATGCGTGAAGATAGCACGTGACGGGTGATCCAAGTACTGGTTTACTGATTGGGTGGTACTCGAATCTTGTATGGCGAGGGCAAAGCTGTTTTCCGAGTACCGCAGAGGAGATTGCGGTAGCTAAAGGTTATGAATTTCTTCAACTCCATATTGATGTTTCGACCTGAGCTAGCACCGTCCAAATGAGTCAATCAAAAGATCCAACCTCCACAGTAAATATCGAAAAAGCAAATGAACTCGATACCAAACACGATCCCACCGAAACCGCGACCCAGACAACTATCCTCAAAATCCAAGCATACCACGACGAACACCAACATACCCTCCCTCCGGCTCTAAAACTATCCAAATCAGTCTTCTAGTCATCATTCTTCAGCACGGGCGTAATAATGACAGCTTTTGATCCCCAACTCCTTAGTTCCCTATTCGCTACCCCTGTATTATAAAGGGAGTTTGGATATTTGTTTGAGGGTGATTGGATTATAAGTGCGTCATGGCAGACTGCCTTGGGGTGGGGAGTCCGGTTGGACAGGTTGTGGGAGCTTTGGCGGGGGGGTATATTATGGAGTTGTGGGGTTGGAGAACTGTTTGTTTTTTATTTAATCCTCGGTTTTTTATAGGGAAATAAAGATGTGGAGATTTACTGACATGGTATAAAAAAGACAATCATAGCCTGCGTCATCCTAACAGCCGCCCTAACACCCCTTCAATTCTTCGCCAAAAGCCTCTCTCTCCTCCTTGTGGGCGAGCTACTAGCTGGTCTCCTCCTCGGAACTTACACAACCCTAGCACCAACTTACGCCTCAGAGATTTGTCCCCTCCCTCTTCGCGGTCATCTTACCGCATACATCAACCTATGTTTCGTCACCGGGCAGCTGCTCGCTAATAGCGTTATAGCAGGGCCATCCCGTCTTTCGACTCATTGGGCGTACTCTGCTCCTTTCGCTGTTCAATGGCTTTGGCCTGTTCTTATTCTTATGGGTAGTGTTTGGGCGCCTGAGAGTCCTTGGTGGTGTGTTAGATAGGGAGGATTGGGGGTTGCGGAGAAGGCGGTGGGGAGGTTGAGTGGTAAGGCTGTGGATTGTGGGGGATGCTGGGGTTTAGGGTGGAGACTGAGGGGTTGGAGGTGAGATGGAGAGTGGAGTGGGTTATTTGGATTGTTTTCGGCATGTGAATTTGAGACGGAGGGAGATTTGTGGGGGTGTTTTTGCGATGCAGGTTCTGGCTGGGTGTTATGTGACTGAATATACGAGCTTGTGGTTTCTGTGTGAGTTCTCGCGCTTGGTCTGGAAGATGAGGGAAAGGAGGTGGGGGGATGGAAGTTTGATACGCAGATAAATACTAAGAAAGATATTTATAGTGGCGGGACTCACAGGCTCAAAGGCTTTCGATATCAGTGTCGGTTTCCTAGCCGTAGGATTCGTACGAACATCTCTTTCTTGGGTCGCGATATCTAAATATGGCCGTCGAAGAATCTGAAATATTCGTCTCTTCCTGCTCATGGTAATCATGTTCCTGATTGGGCTTCTGAACTTTGCGCCGGATTATGATGTTCCTGATTGGGCTTCTGAACTTTGCGCCGGATTATGAGAACAGGACGGGAGTAATATGGGCGCAATGTACTCTACTGTTAAGATTACGTTCAACAAAATAAACTTTGGATCATATGAACATACTAATACAACTAGATCCTCTGGAATGGCATCTTTGACATATCAATTGGTCCAGTCTGTTACGTATATATATGCGAAGTCTCCGCGACCAAAGTCCGCTCGAAAACTATCGTTGTAGCTACGGCTGTTCAAGCGTTAGCCGGGGTCATCATGACTGTAGCGATTCCTTATATGATTAATCCAGATGAAGCGAATTTGAGAGGCAAGATGGGGTTGTTCTTTGGTACGTCCACTAATGCATAATTACAAACGCCATAAGGATAACGAAGATTTTAGGTGGACTATCTATAGTGTGTTTGGTGTGGGCGTATTATCGAGTTCCTGAGACGAAGGGGAGGATATATAAGGAATTAGATTTGATGTTTCATGAGGAGGTTCCTATGAGGAAGTTTGAGAAGTACAAGTTTCGCTGAAGGGTATGTCAGTAAGCTTGTTTGTAAGAAACTGGTCATCGGCCTCAATAAGTACGAAAAACAATATTGCAATACCTTGGGTCACTCACAATAAAACCAGTTATACAAACGACCTAGGATAAATGAAATTTATGAGTTGTTATTACAACACGTATTCTAGCACAGTAGACTCATCGCAAACGATAACCTCGCATTTGTCGTGCTTCTTAGGCTAAGTAAACACAATTTGAAATTCCCGTTGTGATTGTATTCTAGCCCAAAGCGCATATTTAGGCTGGTACCGAAAGATCTTACACTCATGCTTTTTACGGCAGACGATACGCCAGCTTGAAGCGACAGTGATCAGCTTACAGTAGAAAGAGGCCTTTTTTGTTGAATTTCGACTCGAGATAGCTTGAAGTCTGCAAAAGAAACACCATCAAGCATTTCCTCCGCATTCCCTCCGCATTTGGTGTGATGGAGCTGAATCAAGCGGGGGATCCCGCGCGTGCTTCTGACACGATATCACTCTCCTCTCCCTCACTGATCCCCAAGGAGATCCATAATCTAGTTCCGGATTATCTTGAAATTCGACCACTTCAATCAACGGATTACTCTTTGGGGCACTTACAACTTTTCGGTGGTCTTACATATGTAGGCACAATCACAGAGTCCGCCTGGCTTGAGCGCTTCGAGTGGATGAAGAATTGTGGTGGGAGCTATTATGTGGTAGTGATTGAAGATGTTGTTGCAAAGAGACTTGTTGGCACGGGCACTCTGATTGTGGAGAAAAAGTTGTGAGTAGTTCCTTGAAGTGTGTGACCAACTCTATTGGAGCAAAAGAATGGATTGTAAGATGGAACAAGAAGAAGAGCCGAGAACTGGAAGGATGAGAAACTGATTTGAACTAGCCTGTTTAATTTAGGAATCCAAGGACACATCGAAGATGTAGCAATTGCCACGGACTACCAAGGGAAGAGATTGGGGATGAGAATCATTGAGGTCCTGGACCATATATCCCAACAGGTTGGTTGTTATAAGGTACTTTGATTGTGCATCTATAGAGGAAGCAAATCGCATTACTGACTAGAAACAGACAATCCTGGATTGCAGGCCTGAAAACAGGGGTTTTATCTGAAGTGTGGCTATGAAAGAAGAGGATTGGAATTGCACAAGTATTTTGACCCCGATGCCAAGGAACATAGTGTATAAATATGGGTCAGCATTTATGCAACTTTGTTCCCCAAAGAGACCGAAAACGTCATTTCATTATGTGAGGGTGGATTATCAAGGACCCATAAATTGTACCCCGCTAAAGGATCCCTTTACTGTGTTGAAGAGTACATACAGCCATAATGAGATAGCCCCAAGTCCCAGCTCTGCTCTCTCCAGGCTCCTTAATAGTATCAAATAAGCTCGCTTAGCAATTAGGAAACTTTTTGGAAATGCTCATTTCCGCAAGAATGCATTTCTTGAAATATCTATGTTGAAGAACCGTTCGTGATTGGATACAGTCGTAGGACCTTCGCCTCGTGTGACATAACCTCTGTAGTATAGGTAATATCATATGGGCCATGATCTTCGTGCTTCCACAAATCGCGTAGTCGATACGTATCCCAGTCTATAGTGAGATCTCTTCGTGGACTTACACTCATCTCAGCAGTCGATGAACCACGATTCAGAAGCGCGACAGCATAACTTCCGTCGGACATTTCTTTGGCGTAGACTTGTAACGTGCCTCCATCGCCCGGCTCCTCTCTTACCACCTCTGCAGCGGCTCCCATTGGGTCTTGGCTCAATTCGATGACTTCTTTATTCAAGAGGGTTTCTAACGTTTCAGTGCTGAGCGTACGAACGTCTGCTCCAATAAGAAGTGGAGAAGTGACCATTGCCCAAAGACTGAAATGAGATCTATACTCGATATTTGATGCCCCAGTACCCAGAAGCTGACTACTCTGACCGTTGAGCCCGACAATAAGCACTATGTCATCAGGATCTTCCAGTCAGTCTATCTCTCCTAGAAATATTCAAGAATATTTCGGGAATAAGAACCCTTACTCCCAAAACAACTAAAACATAGAAATACACCCACAAGATCTCACTTACTATCATAGTCATTCCAATGCCCTGGACCAGAGTATTGAGTGAGGTTGTTCCCTCTATCCAACATATCCAAAACATCAAAGAAATACTTCTGACGGTTTCCAGGGTAATTGAAATCGTCACTAATGTCTTGACCAATTCGCCATTGATTTGCACCGATTGAAGCGGCCCACTCCCAAATATTGGCCCATCCGCAATGACATGCGTGATAAACTATAGGGTGAGTTTGATTCCTCAAGGCGAGTGACATTTTCAGAAACACATTTTTAACCTCTTCTTGAGGTGCATTTTCATGAGAGCAACAAGCCTAGAGAATGGGATGTCAGGTCTGCCTCTCTAGAGTAGTCTCAGAATTTTACATATGACAAACGCTAGGATGTTATTGAGGAATAAATCAAGTATAACTCAAGAGAAAAGAAGTGGAAGAATAGTGTTCCCACTTACATCGTACTTGAGATGATCAATTCCCCAAGATGCAAACATAGCAGCATCCTCTGCCTCATGATTCGCAGAGCCTGTGTAGCCAGCACACGTAGTTTCTCCCGGTCCATTGTAGATACCCAATTTGAATCCCTTACCATGGGCGTAGTCCGCCAACGCTTTGATACCTGATGGAAATTTGACTGGATCTGCCTCAAGAGGGTGATCTTTTCTATCTCCCTTGTATCGCTGCCAACCATCATCTAGATTGACGTAGACGAACCCGGCTTCTTTCAAGCCATTTCGGTCCATAGAATCGATAACCTGCTTAAACAAGGTTTCGTTGATGTTGTCTCCGAAATTGTTCCAGCTACTGAATCCCATTGGAGGAGTCGGTGCTAGTCCATTGGTGATATTGGGGGTATTCGCAGCATAGGTGATACAGGCTGAGGTGAGCAAAGGAATTATACGGGATTGAAACATGACAATTGGTTATTATAATGCTAGGATTTATAAGGTTAAGAATTTGTAAATATGTTTTCTGAACGGCGGGGTATGGATTGTGGATGGACTTGAAATGTGATCGGTCCTGAAGCCACACACTAATTTGGCTTGAAGAACGATATATCCCCTAAAGGTCGCACATGTCTAGCTGGGTTTGGGTGTTTACGATTTCCTATTTGAGCGGTCGGACCGATCGGAATTTTGCCTAGGCTCGCTAAGGGGCTTGCTCCGCACCAATCAAGGAACACTATCCTTCAGGACCAAGACTAAAAGTGGATACCTTGAACCTTAAAATCCAGCCAGACATGTGCAATCTTTAAGTGATAACGACTCAACGAGACCTGCCTCTACGTAGGCAGATTAAATCGCACATTTTACGCCCGTGCACCCTGCTATCACACTTTCCTTAAACCCTCAAAATAAATCTGAAAAATGTGAATTAAATCCCAAAGTATCTTTAGCATCTGCTTTGTAAATGTAGAGCTTGATAGATGTTGCACTAAATGTGTCGTTGAGTAATATATGGACTTGATCGAGTTTGTGGCGGGACCAAAATGTGTGGTTTAATCTGCCTACGTAGAGCCTGCTCAATGACTAGCAAAATCCAATCTAGAGAAATGACATGACTTGTCTTTTCAGGCAGTTTACAGTTAGTTGCTGTAAGGTAACCTTGATATCTTACGACTAAGAGGGTTTTGGTGTCGATTTGGCTGCTTGTCTCAATAGATGGTGAGCATTTACATCCCCGTTTGTGCAACTTACAACATGTTTCCATGCGAGAGACGAGAATGCACTTATCCAGCGGCCCGATGCATATTTTACGTAGTACCGCCCGCTCTCATGGTGGACAACATAAAGTGACGAGAAGCATTATTGTCCAAGAGCTAGGTAGTTAAACAGGTGAATTTGACACTAGAATTATTAGAATAACTTCCTGGAGTGATTTTCATAATTACTTAATTTGATAGCCTGTTTTAGCCTAGAAAAGCACCTTGCCGAGAATATGAATATATTTACTGCTACTTTTCATGTCTACCACGTGCCCGATTGCGACCGCGCCGGTCATGTGGGGCATCGCTTAGACCTCGGGAGCGCGTATTGCTAATGAAGAAAGTAAAGTGGGGGGAATAGTAGAGATGTACATAGAACTTCCATGGAGCTCAATAAGCCTTTCAAGGAATCCAAGGGATCGGGGACAATAATCCTGTTGCCGCTCTATCGTACATCCTGCTCACTTGAGGTCAATTTTGCGTATTTGAGGTTAAGGAGCCTGAGCAAAAACCTCTTTGGAAGAATAGGAAAAGAAAGCTCTATGCATATAAGGTTCCCATTTCTGAGATATTCACCGAAACACGCAATTGGGAGTCTGAAGTACTTAATGCACAAAGAAGGTTGCTAATGGTTCAAAATTGCACACTTCAATTTCTCGGTCCAAACCGAACCACTGGGATGCGTTACTTTCCGTGTTCATAAATATGACAATTAAATATCTCGCTACTTAGGAATAATTCTTCCGTGTGCTGACAGACCTCGGCAATTTGAGAATTGGGTGTCATCCTTGGGACTTCTCAATTGTGAGAAAGTCACTAAGGGTTCACGGGCAATGTTTTCACCTTTACAACGACTCATAATGCTATTCTCTGCAGCATACCACACAGCTCAGACCTTCTTAAGGTCCTCCTATCCTCATACAGTGGGTGGAGTGGTATCCCTTCTTCTCTTTTCGCTCATCTGGGGAGCGGTAGCTGAAGATTCAGGTCACAAATCTCCCATTGTGCTTTCTAGAACCGGCAGCTTTCCCATCGGCGGCAATATTATCAGCAATCCCAATAGATCAGACTTGACTTTGTCCTGCGATCATGGCTACATTGAATACTTCATACCTCAGACTGCAAGGGAAACAAGCCTTATAATGTGGCATAGCTCGAGTACACAAGTTTGGCAAAACAGATGGGACGGTGGTAGGTTTTTCTGCAGACTTGCTTTTCCCCGAATGGATCACGTCCTCATAATGTCTCCAAAAATGGTATTTCAGGAACCAAATCTAACTTGCTTGTAGGCGAGGGTTACAAAGACATGTTTCTTCGACGTAATTATCCGGTATACCTATGGGATGGACCTAGAGTTGGAAGAGCTAACTGGGGCTGTGTGCCTATCAATTATGTCCCTCAATATGTCGATCAAAAGAATTTCAAGAGCTGGAATTTTGGTCCTCAGTACAAAGATTGGTGGCCAGGTGTGCAATTTCCCACGGAAGACGAAGATGCCTGGAAAGATGCAACTCGTTCTCGATATGACGAGTTTGACACGGTCGAAAATGTTGAACTTCAATCCGATGTAGCGGCATTTGCAGCGGACTCAGGCAGGTTAGGAGATAATATCGTTTATCTCACAAACTCAGCCGGCGGACTTCGCGCACAATTGACAGCTATCAAGAGTAGCTCGGACAACATCAAAGGCATGGTCACTTATGAAAGTATTGGTTACGTTTTCCCTGACAACGTTGGGGTTGTTCCTGGCACAGGGGGGTTTGGACCTTTCGTCGTACCTGTCGAGGATTTCAAAAAACTTGCGAAGTTGACAGCAATTCAGTTCGTATGGGGAGATAATAGACCGAGCAACAACACATCGGTATCCCAATCACGATATGCTGCTGAGCTCATCAATTCATATGGCGGAAATGCTGAAGTTCTCATGCTTGGAGATGCAGGACTCAAAGGAAGCACACACATACCATTCGCCGATATGGATAATGAGCAAGTTGCTTGTCTTCTGGACAAATTCCTTGAGAAGAATGACCTAGATGGTTATGTGAAGGATGGCAAGACTAGACGGGGACAAGTAAAACAAGGGAATATCTAGATAAGGAAAATTAAGACGACATCCTCTGAGATTTGTTTCAAACTACCTTCTCGATTCACCTAACGTTCAGCGCATGCTAGGAAATGATATTGATCATCCTCGCTTGCAACAATGTTGCCAAGACACCCGAACACGAACACGAATATTGTGCCACTTTCAGTATTCTGCACCCGAACTCGACCTCTAGTCTGTAGGAAGAATACTCAACTTCGGAGCTGTCCTGTTTGAGCTACTTGCATGAATTATATGTATGTGATAGGTGTATTGGTAGCCCTACGTACATGATAATCCTCATTTCCTCTCCATATGTGCTGCGGCTCTGTTTCGTATTCGGCTTTTTCAATTTCAACTGCGTTGGACAGTTATCTAACCATCTTTATATAAACCTCTTCAGTTCATAGTATCTTGTCCTTCCAACTACAACCACTCAATACTTCTTGTGCAATAGCTTCTACTACATCTTTTGACAATATCTCATCAGCGAACTTGACCGACTACGACACCCTATATTTCTTTGTACCTTGAACTCTAACGGCAGCAATGACTCCAGGACATCCCACAAAAGAGCAGCTTGCCCGTGATAAAGATTTCTCGAAGGCCATGCATGGAGTTTCAGCAGATACATCCAACGCTTTCATCTCTATGATGAGCAAAGACAGTGAAGCCCACGAGTTGCTCACGAAAGATTACCTTAGCCACTGGGACAATGGTGGAAAGGGAATCGAGGACACCGAGGAAGCCAAGGAAAAGAGAAAAGAGAACTGCAAGTAAATCTTTGATCCGTTGAGTAAGCACACTGACTTTGAACAGATATGTCTGTTGTAAACAATTACTACGACCTTGCAACAGATCTTTACGAAGAAGGCTGGGGTCAATCATTTCATTTCGCTCGCTTCGGTCATGGCGAGGCTTTCGCGCCAGCTCTGGCTCGCCACGAGCACTTCCTAGCACACATGATCGACATCAAGAAAGGCATGAATGTATTAGATGTCGGCTGTGGTGTTGGTGGTCCCGCAAGAGAGATTGCAACATTTACCGGATGTAATGTTGTTGGCTTGAACAATAATAGCTATCAAATTCAACGTGCGACAGGACATGCAAAGAGACAAGGGCTGGAAAAACAAGTTTCATTTGTGAAAGGTGATTTCATGGTAAGTATTGGACAACCGATTCGTATCTTTGCCAAAGTAAAGTTGCTAACGGAAACATTGAAGAATATGGCATTCCCAGAGAACTCTTTTGACGCTATATATGCTATCGAGGCTACAGTTCACGCACCTTCACTTGAGGGAGTTTATTCCCAAATATTTCGCGTACTCAAACCCGGTGGAACATTTGGTGTCTATGAATGGGTCGTAAGTCCAAACTTTTATAGTCCACGATTCTTCCAGTTTGAAAGTGAAACTGACCTTGATTATCATCAGATGACCGACAAATACGACGAAACGAATCCAACCCATTGCTCAATCCGTCTCGGAATCGAGCGTGGAGATGGAATCGCAAACATGATGAGCCGTACCCATGCTCTCACCGCTATTAAATCAGCTGGTTTCACCGTCGAATATGAAGATGATCTTGCAGCGTACAATGATGCGATTCCGTGGTACACTCCTTTATCGGGGGAATTTAAGCACGCGAAGAGCTTGTGGGATGTACTCCACGCGGTGAGGCTGACGACTATTGGAAGGTATGCGATGGGGGCACTGTTGACGACGTTAGAAATGGTGAAGTTGGCGCCAAAGGGAACGGCGCAGACAGCCAGGGAATTGAGTCATGGTGCTGATGCTCTGGTTGCGGGGGCGAGGATGGGATTGTTCACGCCGATGTATTTGATAGTTGCGAAGAAGCCATTGGTGTGATCGCGATGTTTGGTGGTGGGTAGAGGAATTATAGTCAAAGCACTTTGGACTATTTAGGACATTTATTAATAATTGACATTAGTATAAGAAATGCTTTCTATATCTTTTGGTACAAGCTTTGGCTGTGTGATCTTGCTACAAAATACTTTAATATTAAGTCGTACGTATCATCATTCCACAGAATAATATTCCTGCTGCTATTATAAGCTCTATTATGTTTAATGACTCGCGCAGAAATTTGGTTTTTGGAGAGATCATGATGATTGAGATGATTGGATAAATCTCGTCAAAGCAGACTGTAAATAGGATGTGAGATGCTAGACATGTAGGGTACCAGTATCCAATATTCCGTCTAATAAGATAAAACCGTGAAAGAAGCTTTGCTAAGAAGCCAAGTAAATCCCAACCACTTAGAACAACCCCCAGTACTTCTTAATAAGATGCGAATTTGCAACGCAACGATGAAAACCACCTCTCAGCAGGGCCAATAAGCATCCATATCACGATGTGGCGGTGAACCATTTCTATCCCACCCACCAACATTGAAATGCGCCATCTTACTATTGGCATCAGTATCAACCACAGAGTTCCAGGTGTAAATCCCCGCCTGAATGATCACAGGTCTATTCTCATAGCTCCAGTCAATTCTAGTCGAACCTCCTCCTCCGCCATCGCCACCTCCGACTCTCTTTTCATGTACCGCCCTTTTAATTTTGGTAGTCTTAGAAAAGGTGATTAAGACGTCGTAGTCGAGTTTGCTATCTGCCTTGGAGATTGTGACGGTGCTCCAATTAACGCTTTGGAAGGTCTTTTTGGTGAGTTCTTTTCCACCGCCGTCTTTGACAGTCACTTCCGAGTCCAAAGGATCTTTTCCGTCGTATACCTTTTCGGAGATATGTAATGAACAATATCCTCCTTGGTAAGCCTTTTGGGGGGTCGGGGGTGGTGTCGGTGATGGTGTGGGTGTCTTAGTAGCATCACAATCGGCCGGACGGGTGACACTAGCGGTTGGACAGATTGTTCCAGTCTCAGCGTAAAAGATAAGTTTGCAGTTGACGTAGGAACTGCGAGAGCACTGCTTGCTTAAAGTTGGAAGATCAGTTGGGAGAGATGGTTTTGAAGAACTTGGGGAAGTTGTAATTATGAGAGATGACGATGATTTTGATACAGTAGTGGTTGACAAAGTAGTAGCTTTGCTTGACTTTGTACTGGATGATCTGGAGCTAGAGATGGGCTTTTGACAAGTTCCATCTCGTTTTTGCTTTGCTGAACAAGGAATCCAGTTATCTTCGCCCATCACTTTGCTTTGGATGTATAGTCGCCAGAAGTGCCGAGATGGGTTCCAATCCTCAGAAGTGCTCATGTCTGACTCTTGGAAGTTGCTATAAACCACCTAAACAGTAATCAGTAAATAATATGAGCACACTGCCAAAGTTCAAGTGACTTACAAGTGCTTTCCCAAAGACTCCACTTTCTCGGTATGGTCCGTTCAACTGTCTTGCGTATATGAATTTCTCAGTGGCACTAATGGGCACACCAGGTATCAATCTTCCAAGCAATGAAGTGATTTGATCCACCTTAGGTCCATAATCCACTGGCCAGTCGCCCTTTCCGGAGTCTCTTGCGCTATCTTGTTCTTCCGCGCTGGGTGTCATAATATAAATCTTTGTCGTTGAGGTGTCCGCGAATTCTGTTTTATACTTTGAGAGTTCCGTCTCCAAGTAATCGAGCGTGACGGTTTGAAATCGATCCGGAACCCCGCTTACAACTTGGAATCCGGGAGATTCCCACAAATGGCTCATCCAAGCGCCTTTTCGTGACACGACGATGACAGAAGTACATCCAGTCAAATACTCAACCATCAGGTTACCCTCCTTCTCATCAAAAGAGAGGAATCTTGATGATGATTTGCCAGTTTGTCCAAGTTCACCTTCTGTCTCATGCTCAACGTTGATACTGTTGCTACCGCTTATTTTGCTTCTCTTCTTCACTTCCTCATATACTTCATTTATAATCTCAGCATTCTCTACCCAGTCAAGAGTTCGCTTGTCGAGTTTATGTAGAATGTTTATTTCTCGCTTAGCTTCGTAGGGAGTAGAGGTTTGTACTGCATGCCGCTTTTCTGGGTTACAAGCTGTGCATGTTGCTGCGCAAACCAACTTGGATTTCGATGAGGAGCTTGAGGAGGAACTTGATGAACTTGATGAGGAAGTTGTTGATGTTTGGGAGGTTTGAGACGTCGGCTTTTCCGGATCATTTTCCCCACCTAGTAAGTGATTAGTAAAGTTTATCGAAGCATATCCCTAAGCATATCTCAAGGAATTTTATTCAACAATAACTCGAGTAGAGTAGACTCTTCTCTGGCTGAAGAGCCTGTGCTGGATGAGAAGAGTCAATATAAGAAATAGAGTAATTTACCTCCCCCTCCCCCTCCCCCTCCCCCTCCACTACCACCACCACCACCACCCCCGCCGCCCCCTCCTCCTCCTCCTCCTCCTCCTCCACCGCCGCCGCCGCCACCTCCACCACCTCCCGAGCCACCGCCCCTAACAGGTATTATGATCGGAGCACCCGATGCGTATGTAGCAGTTGAAGTTGTATGATCATATGTGATAATAACAGTCGTTGGCGCACTAGCAATCGTCGTAAGAAAGGATGGAGAAGCTGACAATGAAGAGCTTGTAGTTGGTGGTTTCAAAGTTGAGATAATACTCGTCTTCGGGGGAAGATCAGCAGTAGAACTGGTCGTAGGCGTCACAATAGAACTTGAAGAAATACGGGTTGTATTCCCCCACGTTCCTGATTTGAAAGGACCCTGTCTCCGCTCGATATGATTTATGTCGGAGAGTGCACTCGCATTGTAAAGGAAAGTTGATAAAATGAGAAGGTGTGTCAAGGTAGAGACTGTAGAGGGTACCATGATGAAAATGAAATATAAAAGAATGGTTTCCAAAATAGGAATTCATAAGTAAAAGGAGATGGGTAGACATATCTTATATAGGAAATTGAGAAGGATGAGGGAGACTGCTTGGTTCGCTTAATGTAAACCTGTGGAGTGCAGTACGGGCGAGTTCATATGACTGGTTCAGGCTATTCACCCGCAGTTGAAAATCAACATCAAATTTAAGAAACCTATAAGCTCAGTAGAAGAATCGCACTTGTAGGGTCAGGTTGAAGATCACTACGAGTGCGAACCGTTCAGGTTTTTGCCCCAACAGCCAATATGGGTTACTGCAACCCTGGCAAGTTGAAGGATCGTGTGTTTTAAGCACGAATGAGGACATAAGATCTTTTACGAGCATAGCGGGTCATGCTTGTAGGGATACATACCCTACACAATTAGACGTAGGCCCAGCAAAGCGCCCTACCTGAGTCCGTGTAAGCCGCGCGCTTATAAAAAGATCCCAGGTAAGTGCAATCATCAAGAAAACCAACTCATTTACGAACAAATATACTAATGAACAGATCACCTATTAACCGATAGAGTTCTACTATAAGAGAGGGAGTACTTTATTCCTATCTTTTCCTTCTTCTTGAAACTTGCTTGGCTCACGAAAATTATACATTTAAATGAAAAGGGGGTGGTAATATTACTGGCCACCCGAAAAGAATATAAGGTGTTTGATCCTACAATTACGGCATGATCTCTTGAGTAGAGAGAATACCCTGTGCAATTTCTTTCAGGTGGCACAGCCCCACCACCAAAGGCTCTACGCCGTAATGTGGTTGCTAAATTTAAGCTTGGCACCTATCGTGCGAGCGGTACGCATACAATTGATTGTTTGGTACAGTACAGTAAGCACAAGACGTCAACCAAGTTGAGCGAAGCTGATTCACCTGTTACATCTACCTTATTTTTATTAAATCCATCCTCAAACATCAGCCTCCACACTTCACATAATTAATCTTTTGTCATATCAGACTCTCCAAACCAGAATCACCAGTCAACTCACCATAGGAGGCTCAAATCTAGTAATATTACAGGGAAAGATTATGTCGACACCTCCCCCAAAAAACCCTCGTCGACGCCCAGCACAACACCTCATCGAAGCATGCAAAACAGACGACCTATCCATTTTCCTAGAAGGCCTATCCCTCGCTCCATCCAACCAAGACTTCATCTCATCCGCCGTCACAAAATCCATTCGCAAAAACGCAACCAAAATACTCTCCTACGCTCTTGACCACGGCGGCGAAGTTCCCACCAATGGATACTTCCCCACCGAGCAAGATATAACACCTTCTACAGAAATTCTCGAGATCCTTCTTTCCCATGGATGGGACATCAACGCACGAACCATAGGCGATACCCCTTTTCTCTGGTACGCAGTGTATTTCAGTCACGAGTTGGTTGCATGGTGTTTAGATCACGGGGCGACGGCAACGCCTAAAGATCTCCATCTCGGGACGCAAGAGGATCGGATGAAAGATGAATTCGGATGTCCTTCTATACTAGAAAAAGCAGCTGCAAATGCCACAGTCGAGACCTTTGAATTGCTCCGGTCTAAAGGCGCAAAACTTGGTAGAAGAACATTACATTTCGCAGCAGCCGCCACATACAAACCCAAAGTCTCTGATGAATACTCGCAGAATACTACCGAGGAGAAGTTCTCCCAACGTCTAGCAATGGTGAAACATCTCATTGAGACGGTCGGAATAGATCCAAATGCTCTGGACCAACCTGTGGGATATACTTTGGGTAATCACTGGGGAACGCCTCTGTGTTATGTCGCTAAACGTCTGGCGAATCCGAAATGGGATACGGAAGAAGTTGTCAGGTATCTTTTGAGCAAAGGTGCAGATCCCGAGATGACCATGGATCCTCCTGGGTTTAGCGCGAGATATTTTGCAACGGATGCAAATAATCAGCAGATGTTGGAGCTTTTTGATGATTGGAAGGCTCGTCAGACTGGCGATAGTGGTGTCTAGAATTTGTGCAAGTTTAGAAATATAAGAACGTATGATTGTAGATAAAATCACGGGTTACTGCCAGCGTTCGAAAGAACTACTTAGCAACGCGAGCACTACTCAGAGTCACTCGAGTTGAGTTGAGTTAAGTATAAGTAGTAGATTTGGTTGAGTTAAGTTGATTAGTAGATTTGACTACTCGAGTAGTACTCTAGTACTCGTATAGTATACTATACATAGTAACTAATAAGGGGTTAAGCCTATTGTTGCCTATTCCGGAATTTGTAATTACAGTATATAGGGGGGCGGACTAAATTCGAATGGTCGGACCGGTCGCCCGTTACTCGGCCCGACCTACTCCGTACTACTCAAGTAGTACTCAACTCAACTCGAGTACTTGGCGAGTTAAGTAGAGTAAAGTATCTTAACCACTATATCAACTTTTTCCAATTAACACATTCCGATAAAACGCCTGCAAATAAGGCCTGGGGCTTCAAAAACATTTTCCAATTAAGCAAATGAAGCTATTTACTTAATCATTCAAAGAAGCACAAGCGGGTTAAATATGCTCATCTATAAGAATAAACATATCTTCACAGAAAATAGCAGACTTCACAACCGAATCACGTGAATCTAAATCACATAGATAATCAAGTTGCCAGTGTCTTCATACCTAGTAGGAGAACAGATATCAACGGCTGGAAGAACCCGCTTGTTGTGTATAGTCACGGATATTAAGACATATGGGGAAATCTGTGGATATATTAGGGATGATTGCCGTCTACATGATCAAAGAGGTAATAATACAAGTTCTCAAGAGATATTGTATAGTGGTATTATAACTACAGCCGTAGGAAGCGATATAAACACCATCTACACCACAAAAACACGTACAAATTGCCTGAGCTCTTCAAATAGCCAACCCTTGAGTTTTGTAATAAGGACATGACTTGGATGGATCTTTCGGGTTGAAAAAGTGTGGCAAGCAATAGAGATACTCTATCTCGTGTACTGGTATAGTAGCCTAGGATCGCCCCTGTTTCGCTTATTATACGAGTAATATCCTAATTTTGATTCTCCAGGTACTTATTCGTTTTGTGGAGAGAGATGGCGAATAAGTTCGTGTAGATGACGTTTTTGATGGTGGAAGCTCATGCTTGAGAAACCTTGCTGTTTCTTTCAAGCAAAAAGAGTTATGTATGTACTTGTATACAGCTTATTAACTAAGTAGAGTAGAGTAGAGTAGAGGCACCTACTCAATACTACTTAAGTAGGTTTTAGCCCTACTCTAACCTACTCGCCAAGAATTAAGTAGGTTAGAGTACTAATTAAGTAGAGTTGCGCTAGTCGGCCCGAGGCCCCGTAGCGCACCTGGGGTACTCCGATTAGTCGGTACACCTACTTCCGCTTAGTCGAGTAAGATTACGTACTCCCTTATACTACTAGAAGGTAAATAGCGTAAGATATACTGTTTTATTAATTTTAGCGAGGAAACATTTACAAATACCTACAACAAGTGCCGCTAGCGAGCGTCTCTTTAGCTAAGGGGCTAATATTGTTACAAAGAGTAGGAATAGGCTTTTAAAGGAGACTTTAGATATAATAACAAGTCTTAAAAGCTAGGGTTTTTACGTGGAAAGAGAGGAGGAGGAGCGTATAATAAGACTACTATTTAAGAACAATTATTTTATACTTTAGTTACTATTTATAGTAAACTACTGAAGTATGCTTAAGTAGGTATAATCTACTACTCTAACCTACTCAGCCAGACCACCTACTCAAACCTACTCTAATCTAATTAAGTATGACCCGTGTATACGTGATTAGTTGAGTATTTCTTTAGTACGCTGCTTGCATACAATCCACTTCTTTACAATAAAAAAGCAAGTCCGTGTCCCCAAACTCACAACAATCATCACCCACACAAACAAACCCCTCATCAAGAACTCTCAAGAGCCACATCACACCCCCTCTCACCCGCCTCGCCCCATACACCCCCATCCCCCCCTTAACCAACCCTGGCCCCCTTCTCAAACCCATGCACAATATCCCCCAACCTCCTCTCACCCCCCCTCTCCACCAACAACGGCCACCCCCTGCGACTCCTACACGTCCCCCTCCCAAGATTACACGGCCCACAACACCACACCCCATCCCACGCCTCCCGACACGGTCCCAAATCCGTATAAGCCGCCAGCACCAGACTCATGCCCTTCCTCCCGCCCTTCAGCTCCTTCGTCGGATCCCTCTTGCCCTTCGCGAGCGCCCCGAACGGAAGAGGGACCAGCTCCGTGCCCTCAGCCATTTGGATGTGGTACTCGGTCGGACAGTGGGTGCATGCGCGGATGGGGGCAGCGGGTGGGGTGAGGGGTGCTGGGGGAGAGGATTTGGAGTCGGAGCGAGGATGAAAACGGGGACGATGGAGGAGAGAGCGGAGGAGGGATTTGGGGTCTCGCTTAGCGGTTGACTTAACAACAGAGGAATTTGCGGGGCCCCCTTGGGGATCTTCGTCTTCCGTCGCTGAGGTATCTTCATTCCCTGCTCCTCTATCGAGCCTATACCTAGGACTCTGAGGATCAAGAAACGCCAGCCCGCGCGAGCATTCACTCGCAATATATAAATCAAACCACCCATCCGCCTTCGCGCTCCGATAAAGATGCGAGCAAACAATGAGATCCCCAGTCCTCTGCGTAATCTCCCTCGCATCCGCGCCAAAGGGGATGAAGATCTTGAAGTACGACCGTACGAGCAAGGAGCCGTCCTTGATTTTACACGTGCGTGTCTGATGCCAGCGGATTCGCTTGTAGAAAGGCGTAGGACGGATGCGGCAGTAATTTAATTCTGATAACTCCCTGTCTACATTCATTCCTTTCCGGTATTTCTTCATGACGTCCTCGCAGCTGGCGAAGTTGAGGCGCGAGTCGGTGAAGACGTTGTAGCAGCTTGGTGTCGTCTGTCTCCGTAGGGCAGCATCACAGGGCCTTTTCTGTGTTTTTTTCTCGACCCATGAACGGAGGTTAGGTGGGATGTAGGTGTGGATCTTTCCGCATTCCTCACAGAATCTCTTTCCTATCATGTCCTGAGAGAGCAGCACCAAGAAATTCCGTCGATGGAAGTAGCTCTCAAACGTATGAGGCAAGGCGAACGTGTTGGATGTCATGGCGAATAGATACCCAGTCCCGATTTTGGAATAGAGATCTTTGCAAATTAGCGAGAGGATGGCGGCTTCACACGGTCGAAGGAAGGTCGCGATGTACTGCAGGACCTCGGGAACGAGTTGTGTGAAGCTGTTATTGCGATTTGGTCCCTCGTCCTCAATCTCCTCATCGTTTGAAGCGATGCTTGCGGGTGAGAGTAGGGGCTGGTATACCTTCGGATCCCGATCTTTTTCAGAAGTATTTCTGGAAGAAATGAGGTTTCGAAGCTTAACGCTTTTTCTTCCACTGGGAGATTTTGGAGCGGTTATTGGTTTGGACAGTTGAGAATCTGATTTTGAGAGGCTTGGTCTTTCTGTTGTTGCTGAGGGGTGGGAGGAGCGGGAGGTGGAGTTGATTATCAGCATTGAGGAGGCACAGATAATTGCTGTAGACATAGACATTCTAGATCGAATTAGCAGTATTTCATGAACGAGGGTGGATATGAGGAACTTACTTGAAGCGCTTGCTTAACAGAATGGGTATATATAAAGAAGGAAAAGAGAATTGGGATGAAGGGCTTGTGGTGTGGAAAAAGAAAGTAACGAGCGATGAGAAGGAATCAATGAGAAGAGTTAGATTTTCGTGGGAGGTAATGAGGGTATGTGGGCGAACGAAATTTATTAGTACATGAGCTAGTAGAGCTACCTTATCTAGCCCTACCACAAAAGAAAAAACCCGAAGTGAAGACTAAATGTTGGTGACAACAGGACTTTGAACTAGAAAAAGAATCTACGCCGTTATAGGCGAGAACGTCGGTCATTGAATGGGAAATCCCGGGGCCGTAACCCGTATAAAGGTTTGTAACGAAGCATAGAAGATATCAAGCTTTGAATTCTTTAGCCTGTAAGCGTTTACAGCATACGAAAGCTCTTGATAAACATGGGATTGATGACAGGGACCAGTAGACAATGAAGACTGCTTGAAAACTATAATTACGTTGGTAATGATACACATCATCAATTATAAACTTGGAAAAGGTTCAGTGCCAGGAGACATCACAGTCGGAGACTCAGTAACCATCCCCTCCGTCACCAAAGGTAGCGCACTCTTACTTCTCTTCCTCCTCAAACTTGCCCTTTTCGGTCCAAACCCAAATCCATTTTGAGGAACAAACATCTGACCAGAAGTATCAATAGTTGCACTTCTCTGCAATCTCCCCGCATACCGCTCCCTAGGGCCGGCACTTAATGGACTGAATGGACTCGTTACTCCATTAGGTGTCATCGTTCCCGAAATCGTTAATCTTCGTCTGCCGGTATTGATCTGCGTCATCAAAGGAGCCGATCTCTCTACTGGTCTGTACATTTGTACGAACGTCACCACGGCATATACAATCCCTACACCTATAGTGACGAGATCCAAAATATGAACGAGCCACCAGATGTGTTGCGTCCCAAGACCACAATTCACAAATTCGTATTTCCAATCCCAACTTTCTTCGTCAAACCACAAACTCAATAACCCTGCATTTCCAGCAAAACTACCCATCATGCTTCGAACGGTGATTTCTCTCAAACCTGGCATCATAGGTTCATCATAAAGTTTAGAATTTGTTGCATCTTTCCAGGTCACCGCTTCCCATTCGCGTTCTGGTGGTGCGGTTTGGTTGATGTAATGATATGTATCACATCCTTCATGATCATGGCCCGTGAGGATAAGTCCACCTCGTCCTAGTCCGTAGCCTGGCACATCAACATTCCCACTCATCCCGAATATGCCCTCCAAAAACCCACTGGAGGCAGGAGCTGAGAGATGGTTCTGCTCCTTTACACCACCCCCAAAGTCGCCCTGGAAGAAGTCAAAGAAGGGTCCATCGACACAAATGCCTTCCTTTTTATACATTGGTATGTGGGTCAAAAGAAGAGTGAAATGCGCCGGCCGAGAAACGTCCTCAGAGTGTGTTATGACTTCATTCAAATAGGCGTAGGTCTCCTCTTGCAGTTCTACAATATTGGCTGGCGTATCCAGGTTCATCGAATTCAGCACCACAATTCGCAATTCTGGCACTGGATGCGTTTCTTCTGCGTCCTCTGCCCCCTCCTCGTCCACCGCATCCCGAATCTTATTGATAGGCATCCTGAATCGCAATTCGTAATTAGGCTTTCCAAAAACTCGATCGAACCGTTCCATTCGTTCCCTGGAGAGATCTCCAGCATATCCAATATCATGATTCCCTGCGACATTTAAGACCGTCTTCCTCCAAACTTCCGCATCTTCTCCAAGTATTCTGTAATCCTGAAAATACTCGCTGGGCTGTGCGGTCATCTCATCTGGAATTCGTTCTCCCCCACGCATCACCCGATTCCAATACCTCCATCCCCGCGACTCGAACTCAGGATCCTCAATCCATTGGCTCCCCACCAAGTCCCCCAAGACCGTAACATGCGTAGGTTCCGCCCACCAATCCAAAGTCTTGTAGATATGCCCCAAATAATAATCGTTCCCAATATGATCCAATCGTTTCCTGTAGAATTCGAGAAAGTCCGGAATATCCTCCAGGTAAAAGTCCACTAGGTCATGCAAACTGTGTCTCAGTCGCTGAAGAGGATTATGCCTCGTCCCATCCAGCAACAAAGCATCCCTCCAAAACTTATTCAAATTCGGGAAGTAAGGAGCGTCAGGATCGTGGTATGGAGGGATTCCCTCAAGTTGTGGATCTCCCAGCGCAAGAAGTCGGAAGGGAGCTATCGCCTCGGGATCATGCTCCGCGAAGGGGTTGTGTTTTCGCACAGTATTCTTGTATGCTGAGGGCCCATGAGGATCTGGGGCAGGAAAGGCGCATAGATGGAAGAAGGGGTAGTAGTAGAGGTAGGTGGTGAGGAGGAAGGAAACTGGCACGAGAGCGAACAGCGCATTCCGGAGCACAGAGGCGAAGTACATGTAGAACCCAGCATTTGAGTGCGATGGCTTGCAGAAGGGGAGAGGTTTGCTGGCAGAGAGAAGAGAGGAGTATTTTGTCTGAAGCTCATCTCATAAATCCAACGCGGCGCGCTTAAAGTTGCTGTACCCAAATAACAGGGTGTTCCGAAAGGGTTCGGGCCGCAACCCATGCATCCGATCAGTCCGATCGGTGTGGATATCGGAGGGCCTGACTTCAATCCTCTGAGCTCTCAAATTTGAGACTATTATTCTGCACTGCAACTTATCTGGTCAGTTTGGTCAAGATAATTTGTTATGCGCTACAACAAAAACAGCAGACCCAAGCGAGTTTGAGATAAGTACTCAATCACCAAACCTCAAGCTGAGGCTCATTACTGAACTTGATAGATGATACATAATTCCATTTGTATCTATCTTCTGCTAATTTCAGTCACAGATCCATCGACAACGTTTCCCCGTTGCGATCATTGCTGGAAAGACTTCATTTTGAAAGAGAAAACATCCGTAACGTTCCCATTCCTTCATCAAGCCTTGGATCCCACCAGTCCATCGTCAATACTGTGTCCCGATATCACCATAATCTATCTCTGGAAAGAGACGCCCCACCCCGGACCAAACGTGCTTGGAAATCTTGCAGCGACTCCGAATCTCTGTCAGAACCATGGACCGCTGCGTTAGTAGCTACATCATCTGCAATTTCAACACTCTTCTCAGCGGACTTTAGAAAAGACCAGTCTTCCAAAGCCCGGCTTGCCATTGTTTCCGTACCACCATTATTACCAGAATGGGGGTCCGATGCGACAGAAGATGGTGGTGTGTCTTTTAATTCCTTGATCTCAGCTCGAAGCAGCTTGATTTCCTCCCAGAGTTGGGCTGCTGTTGGAGCTGTATCCTGGCCAGGGAATGCGACTTGAAAAGCCAGATTGTCAGTCTTCTTAGCTGCATTGTTTACGTTCTTTGCTTGTTCTTCTTCCTTGAGATGGGCTGTGACAGTCTGCTCAGCTACTTGAATTGATGGAAGCGGGGTTGCTGACATCAACTTTTCACTAAGTGCTTTCAGTCCATTCATTACATTGGTCTTCGCTTTGGTGACCTTCTCGAGATCCTCGACGTTCGAGCTTTCTGCCTGCGAGCCTCTGGTGGGTTGTTCGAAATTTTTCTCAGTTGCCCGGAATGATGGGGTCGGGGTTGCAAGTTTCATCTTTTCGACTTCGTCTTTCAATTCGTTGCACTGGCGAACAAGCTGTGCGTTCGATTCACCAGTCGAAGTTTCAATGGCAGAAATCTTTTGGTGCAGTCTCAACTCCATGTTGAATAAGCTGGCAATGGTCGTCTGCATGTTTTGATGAATCTTGTTGTCTACTTCATGACGGGTGACACCAAACTCCGAATTGCTTGACATGGACTGCATGACTGCTCCTCGGATCGTCTTGTCGATATGACTGATAAGTTCAGACTTGTTGATGTAGACATCGCGATCGATCTTATTCGAAACTTCCTTGTGAGTTGCGGATTGGGATGCCTTGAATCTTTCATTGACAACGTCAAGTATTTCGGCCTTGGAGGAGTGGTGATGCGCATTTTGTCTAGCAATCTGCTCGTAGGTTGCCTTCATGCCATCATTGATGAGCTTCGAAATTTCGGCGACTTGTGCTCTAATGGCATCCTGTACCTTTTGGAGAATCATCTCTTGTGAGCCTTTGACCTTATCCTCAACCAATTGTTGAAGATGCTGGTGTGTTTGGCCTTCGATATTGGATGCCGAATCTTCATTTTCATCAAGCCGACTCTGGCGAGCCTCCGACCATCGTGCGTCTACCTGATAATTGGTGATTGCCTCCCGCAACTTCTTCGCGTACCACTCTTCCATCCTCGTCTTTTCTTCCCCGTTTGTCTCCTTTGAATCCGGCCACATCAATTGGATATAGTAAAGGGGAATGTTCTTTTTCTCTGGGATGCGTTCGACCGAAAGGGCCACTTGAGACTCATAACCATCGGCGAGAATATTGACAATTCTGTTGACTATAGGCGCCCAGACCTCCCATCCATCGATTTCTTGGCAATATTCGGCGCAGAGTGCAGAAGCGAAAGAACTTTGTGCCTCAGATCGAATTTTAGGTAGTATCTCCTCCTTGATGATAGGGTGAATGTCTTCAACATGGCGGTCTGGACAAGTGTATGCAACCTTTTTGAAGTTCTCGGAGACGCTTTTGACCAGAGTTTTGAAGTCCTTCTCGACTGACTGGCATGTTGGTTCAGGTAAAATGGCGTTGGCTTCGAGACCCGATAGTGAATCTGCATTAGTCAAGACCATCTTGATGAGCAGTTGCTTGGAGGAGTCAAATCCGAAAATTGTCTTCACACGACTGTTTCCATCATTTACCATTTGGAGGCGCCGGGCACATGCTATTGTCTCCTTGTCCACGAAGAAGATATCTAGACTTCGTGCGCAAGCTATCCAAGCCTCGTCCATGATGAAGATCGCAGCCTAGAGATCTCGGAAGGTTGATGTTTCGGTATGCGGTATCGTGGTCTCGAGGTGGGCGGCGTGGTTGTGTATTGTGGTTGTAAAGTTGTAAATTTGCAGGAGTCGACGACCATGTCTTAAGTGCGGGGGAAATGAGGGCAAACGCGTCGAGGTGAATCCGTCGGCCACCACCAATCAACAACAAGGCTCCTGCGCGGGGAAGTAGAGCTTGGAACGCAGCAACATTTGAAGCTTGCGAACTCACTTCGTTGCAGTCATCACTTCACATCTAAGGTTGAGGTGAAGCATATCAGCATCCAAGGCAGCTTCATTCTGGCTTCAGTCATCGGATCTGCGAATAGCTTCCATGCTGTCCCCCGGAATGTCTCCTATGAGACTGACTAGGCCAATCGGCCTCGGACTGCCAAACGTCCTTTGAAAGAACATTTGGAAGGGGCAAACTCCCCCTTAGTGTTCTCCAAGATTTTCTGGAGTGAGGACCACGATCATCGTTTGGATGAAACTGAAAACTCACTCGTCACCAACAGTTTCCTCTCCAGGTTTAGTACAAGAAGTAATCTTACCTTCGAATCCGTTCCTTACTCATAACAAGCTACATTATCACAGATTATCGAAGGACAGATCTAACACTCTGTATCTATTTCATTTAACGAGTACTTGGGTATATTTCTTTTCCTGGGATGGCCCACGGCGGTCTAGTTTCGTGATTAGATTTAGTGATAATATGATAAGACTCAAGAAAGTATTGCAAAGTGAAGTTTTAGGGATGGAGATAAGCCTATAATTCCTATAGTCATCCGTGAAACTATGATACGTTGCACAATACTGATACTAGATTCTCCAGTAGAAACTAAATATCTCCAGCTTTCATTGGCGATTTGTCAAACACCATTTTCGAATCGGATAGAAAGATTATAGGGAAGAAACTTGCAATTCGTAATTACACCATGTTAGATCTTAGCGTTCGCAAATGGACTTTTAGCTGCTGAGGTTGTAGTGATGGCTATCACCAAGGCGAGGAAAGTTAGGTTCGGTATGGCGTTTCTGTGTTCGATTCTTTTTGTCGTTTGTTTCCATATGGATCGCGACCAAAAACTAGTTTTCTGAGACACGTTCTTGGGAGAATCTAAATTCAAAACTGTAGTAAGATTACTCCCATACTGCAACCCTAAAGTGTAGTACAGGCGAGAGGTGCTCTTCAGCTTTAAATACCTATATCCTTACGAAGGTCGGATTCAGAGTTGTAAGAAAGTAGTCAATAAGTTGAGGACTACTTAGGGTTACTCTAAGTTGAGTTGAGTTGGGTAGTGGATTTAATTACTTGAGTAGTACATCGGGCCGCGTGTCGGGTGGCCGGTCCGGCTACTCCGTTGTTCGTCGCTTATGCCGCCTGCAGTTAGGTCGGGGGCCCGACGCTCGGCCCGATGTACTACTCGAGTAGTACCCAACTCAAGTTGAGTACTTGGCGAGTTGAGTTGAATAGGTGCTAGCACCTAACTTGACTTTTAGAGGGAAATTCCCATTCTTACCAAAAAACGAAATCTCAATATCAAGCCCTTGACCGATTCTCTCCGACAATTAGATGAGGATCTGAACAATCAAAGTTTTACTTAAATAGCAGATTGTGAAGAAGACATGTATTTTGTCCTACAAGCAGTCGGATACGAAATCCTGATGCCAAGGGCAATAAGAAATAAGCGGCACCTATGAAGCGTATCACATTAGAAGAGGGGTGTAGAGGTGTTCGATTCGCAGCGGCAAGCTCGCCAGAGAGCCTCATTGGGAAATCTTGTGCAATCTTAAACTCTAGGCATCACTCTATCAAAAACGCCTCACATACTTTTCAAGTATGATATCTGATACTCCTCGTGTGCGTTTTCGTGTGGAGTCGCACATTACACTAATGCAGAAGTGAGCAGAAGTGAGCAAGTTAGAGGGTTTTTATGCTATTGGCTGGTTCCCTGTCCGACGAATGAGGCGATGAACTTTACGCCGTTCTGCTGCAGTAGAACCAAGATCTCGAAAGGGTAATTTCCGCCTCAAATCTTCCCGGCTTCCGCCTTTAAAAATTGGGTGAGATTTTCGTAAGCTGGAGTAGCAAATAAAATGGTGGGAAATACCCAATGTGGAGTTTGGAATAAGCTTTCGCTTTGTACCCCACGGGGCTGAGTTGGCCTGCACACGACGTCAGTTGATGCCAATGAACCAGTAATCTTTCTTGGAACTTTGTTGCCTACAAGGGTTTGTGCTTCCATTTTCCTTCCATTTAGCTTCTAGCGTGAATCCTTCGCAGGGCTCATCCAATTGCTTCAGCCACAGTCATATTATCCAATCACGTGAAGGAGCGTACGCAGTGAGAAGGAACGACCAACAACGACAATGGATTGGAGGCACAAGGGCTGAGCATCTGCTGATATATAGGGAAGCTGTGGCCCATGGTACAGCCTAATTACATTCATTCTCTTCATACAACCTATGGGTATTAGAGTCACAAAAACTTTATGAAGAACTCATTTCCAAGTCTTGACTCAAGCAAGCAAACAAACCTGTGCCCCAACCACACACAACCTCATTCCAAAGTAGATAGCGGGATTCCCGCAACATCAGTGCAAAATGCCGGGCCTCAAGAGCATCATATCTTCTCGCAAGGAGCAGAAAGATGCTGAGAAAGTGAGCCAAGTCTACGCCAATCACCCACCAACCCCTCCAAAGTCCCCAGAACCAACCAGTTCCAAAGAAGCACCACCATCCTATGCAGCCCAAGACCCCATCACGAACGGACCTACCCAAGAAGAGCTGTGCTCCGCCTTTGCAAACCTCCATATACCCAGCGAAGCCACCGCTCCTACAACAGAAACATGTCTTGCACATCTCAAACTCCTTCACTGCTTCCATGCTCTGAAAGAAGATATTGGGTACACAGATGGGTTGTTCGGTATCTGGGATGCGAGAGCTGAGTTGGCTGAGAATAGGGAGGATACATTGGGCAAGATTAGAGAGAAGAGATGGTCTATCTATATCGCTCGCGCGGTGGAGAGATTCGAAGATTGGTGGATGAAGTTTTTGTGTCCGTTGGATAATTCTGAGAGGTTGGAGTGTAAGAATATGGTACAAACCAACCCGATGTTTGCGGGGTTTGCTGTCACGGAAATGAACACTATCAACTGGACTAGAGAGATGTTACCCCCGATTGGTATGTTAGTTCCTTGATGGTTCAATGCCATGTACTAATGACTGTAGACGTCCTCATGGTTTGGCATTCTTTCATGTTGAATCCTCGAAACTATCTCGAAGATTGCATTCGGTTTGGTGTGAACAAAGTCTGGGCCACGGGTATGCCCTGGGCTGCTGTCAATACGGCAATTGACGTGAACTTCAACTACCTCATCCCGGAACAAGCCCAAGTTTCTTTCATCGCCACAACCGGTCATGATTGGGATAATGCTCAAGATTCCATGACCAAGCAAATCAACTGTCCCAGTTGCTCTAACAAATTGGAAATTCCATGGACCACCTTTGGGATGAGTGAGAAGCCATCGAAACAGGAGATCGATGATATGTTTGCTACGGGTTATGCAGATAAAGACTTTTCTTACGTCTGTAACAAATGTGGTGGCGAAGTCAATCATGATCTTTTGCGAGTTGCAAAGTTTAAGAGGGAGACAGAGAATCTCATTCTCAGAGACTGGCCTCTTGGAGGTACCATCTTGTCCCCAGTATCAGGCAGTCCCGATGCACCAGATATTGATGACTTGAAGGATTGGCCACCCACCTTCCCCAATCGTATGATTCAGAAAATACTCAGATTGCAGGTATTATCGCTCATTGGTCCTGAAAACCCTCAACCGAACATGGACCAAATCAAGGAACTCGTTGAAAAGGCCATCTCCACCAAGGATAATATTAGAACTATCAATGGCTTATCACGTCGAGGCTATGGAACTCTCAGGAGAGAGGAGAAGATTTCAATTCGAAGGTATGTCGATGATTCCGTGCTACAGCCTAGTGCTCCTACTACTCAATTACAACCGAGCCGATGCTAATATGTCACAGAATGATGTCTCGATACTGGGAAAATAGATCAATCTTTGCTCTCGAACTTGGTGGCGCAGTCATCAGACAGAGTGTTTTCGTGGAGAAGATGCATGGTCTTGATTGGCTTCACAGTCCAGCTGCTACTCAGACTATGGAACGATTGATTCTCAAGTACACACGATTTATCCACATCATGGCCAAGAACCCGCTTCATACGGTAGTCCCAACACTTGATGTTGACTTGGGATGGCATACCCATCAACTGTCTCCCAAGTCATACTATGATTTTACGATGAAGGAATGTGACAAATTTATTGATCATGATGACAAGATTAGCGAGGATGCTCTTGAGTAAGTAATAATTTTCATTGATCCTCGCCGAGAGTCTGTTCAGAAAAAACTCTGGTTCAATTTGTCCATCATGATTTCAACAAGACTCGACAGTAACTAACCGACCTATAGGAAGGGCTTTGAGTTCACAAGTCAGGCGTATGAAAGATTGTATCAAGAGGTCTATTCCGAATGCACATGCTGGTACTGTGAGGCCATCCGCTGCAAACACACAGCCAACCATCCCAAAATCTTCGGCACTTCCAAGCACGAAAAGATCGCCAACAACTTCCACGACTCCGGTAAGCCTTCTACTTTCTCATTTCCACCATCAAACAAAATGCTAACATTATACCAGGCGCAGCCCAACTCTGCCCCCCCTCAAACTCCGCCCACATCTCCACCCACAACGCCGTCAAGATCTCCGACTCAACCACCCGATCCGCAGTCACCGACCGTCTCCGCACGCGCCGCCAAAAAGAACTCGACGACGCCTATGAGGAGGCACGCAAACGCGCCAAGGCCAAAGGCCGTGATCTCCCACCCAAAGACCAGTATTACATGGCTCAATGGGGATACCCCTACATGATGTATGGACCTTACATGGCGGTTCCGTATTACGGGGGAACGTATTATACGGGTGATCCTTGTGTGATGCCTGTTGGAGCTGGTATGACGGGCAACTGTGCGGCAGGTAGTTGTGGGGGTGCTATTGGAGCTGGGGGTTGTGGGGGCCCCGGAGGATGTGGTGGGGGGTGTGGTGCTAATGGGGGTGCGGCGGGGGGTTGTGGAGGGAGTGGGGGATGTGGAGGTGGATGCGGTGGTGGTGGAGGGGGTGGTTGTGGTGGTGGTGGGAGCTAGATGGCTTCTTTTTGATCGTTTATGAATCTTTGATGGCATGGTGTTCTTCGGTATTGGGATTCTTGAGCTTGCTTGCTTGCTTCTTTCACATTATTTCTTTACTGGGTTTGGGATCACGCTGGACTTTCTTATTTTTTATTTTTTATTTCTTAGTTCTAAGCAGGCGTTGCTTTCGAGAATCGAGAATCGAGCTAGAGAGGAGAGGAGAGGAGAAGAGGGGAAGTTAGTATACCATGAGTGGAATGTGGAATGTTTGTGGAGTTGGTGATGGGGTTATAGCTTGCTAGGTAGCTAGCTATCGGCACTAGTCTTTAGCCATTGTGCTAGTACATAGCTATCGGCACTAGTCCTTAGCTTGTAATGAATATAATTCATAATTGATGCCCTTGAGTTTTCTTGAAATTTGGATCTTTTCTTTGAGTGAGTGGGTGAGTATGTGAGTAAGCAGTGAGGTGGTGAATGAGTAAGTGGTGAGTTGCAGATCTTGGGGGTTGGGATATGGGATGTGGGAGGTGGAAGGTGGGAGGTTTGTATGTAACTCCGAGTAAGGAGAATGGAAGACTGGAGGAGTGTGAGATTTTTGATTGTGGGATGGAATGGACGGTGGGATGGTGGGGTTGTTGAATATACATAAATTTTAGTAATTAGAATGGGAGAGAAGAAGTGTGAAGTGTGGGATTTCGGGTTGTTGGTTGGCAGGTTAAGTTCTTTATTGATGGAGATGGGGATGGGGATTTGAGGTTGGATGATGGGTGTCAGCGCATCTTTGACATTCACGACAATCCCCGTAACACTTTCGTTCTAGGGGGCGTAAGCTAGGTACGAAAGCGGATTAAGCACCAGTGAACAATTTAGAAGCAATTCATGAGTACCTGAGGCCAGAGTACTGTGATGTTGTATAAAAGCAGCAAGAAACCTCCCCCTTTTCCAGCGACGCTTGTAAAAGCAGCGTCTTGGCGCCTCGCTTAGTCGCGCTCAACTCAAACTCTCGATCTTGTAATGCTGTTCCTCTTTTCACTTCACGTCTCCTGCCGACATCATCAAAACTACTTCCTTGATCAGCCTGAGATAAAACACCCCCATTGTAGTTGTGCAGATCTTCTCACGTTCTACTGAGCGACACCTTGAAACCCCAACACGTCTTCCGCCTTGCGCGCGCATCGCGGACGCTCCTTTCTCGCAAGTTGTCTCGTCGCGCAGACTCCAGCTCCTCTCGAGCTCCTCTTGGTATCCGGCGACTGATCTTAACACAAAGTTAGACACTTGCGACTGGTTGACATTTGAGGCTTCTGATCCTGTGCCTCCTAGCTTTCAGTGAACGTAAGTTGATCCATCCAGTCGTATCACAATTGACGCATAAACACGTACTGATATCGTTAGATCTCAGCTACTAAGAAAAGACTCCGACTGAATCAATCTACCAGACTGAAAGACTCTACCAGAATGAACAAGCAAAGATGCCACCGAAGCGAAAGGCGGCAAACTCTTCTTCAAACGCGCCTAAGCCCAATAAGCGGGCAAGGCACGGGGATCCGGACAAAGATAATGGGAGAGGATTTGATTCCGATGTTCTCTTCATGACCCGCCGACTGGAGTATTCAAACATCTGGATGTCTCCAGAACGGGAGATTCCAGCAGACCGCGAAGCCCGGAAAGCTGCCAGCTTCCGAAGCCGACCTGATAACGATGGGTATATAACCATGAACCCGTCAAGACATACCTATTACGAGCACGTTCTAGCTCGTTTGCACAGAGGAAGTTTGCCTTATCCCGAGCAAATGGCCAGAACACTAAATAAATTCCGAGGAAAGCTGCCAAAAAAGGTTGCTGAGTTACTTGAAGGACCGGATGGCTTACCTGATGCATTTATCACTCGTCGCTGGGAAAGTAGCAACCGTGCCAATCCAGACTTAGATCGCCCGCGCAGTTACTTCGTGACTGAGTTTCAAGACTGGGTTTTAGAAGTGATCAACGTTTATAATCGAAAGTCCGCAGACTGGGTAGAGCTGGTGAATTCCGGCTCAGTGGAGAACGCCACGAGGCAGCAAATTCAAGAATGTCTCGCTAATTGTTTGTCCAACCAAGGCCATAGAATCGAACCTATTATGCCAATGGGAGACAAGGCAGATCTCGCCGTCATTCAAAAGCTCTCTGAATCTCCGGTGGACCAAGGCAGTGAGCAAGGTGAGAGAGGGGTGGATAGGTACAGACTGGGAGACCATGGCAGACAAGGTGGAAGTTCAAGACAGGCAAAGGTTGAAGGAGAGGCAGACTGGGAGGCACAGGCCAGCGATTCGAATCGACGGAAGCAAAGAGTAGAGATCGACCTGACTCTCTCTTCTGACGACGAGGAAGACGTGAGACCCTTACGAGTTACTATCGAAGAACGTCGCATTTTCCAGGATTCTTTGCCGGTGGGAAGTCAAGCTCAGGCTCAGGATAACCACCAATATCAGACTGGAAACGAATCTCAGACTGCAAACCAATCCCCGACTGAAAACCAATCCCAAGCTGGTCTTCAAGCTCGCGCTAGCAACCAAGCTCAGAATCAGACTGCACAGCCATTCGTAAGTCACCCAAGCATCCATTCCTCTCTCCGTTAATTCTGATACGACTATAGGCCGACGACCTGGAACACTTTTCTGCGTATGTCGCTTTAATGTACAAGAAACATTACGGCAACTAGAGGGGGACGAGGGGAAATTTCATGTTATACAACAATCACAGACTGTTTTGAGCCTTCCTAGAAAGTAGCGGTTCACGAATGAAATACTTAGGTCGTCTTTTGAAAAATCAATAGAACCTTTATGAAAGTATTGTACTATGTGATGGGTGCTACTATAAGAAAGCTTCTTACGCTCTATCTGAGATTCCCGTACAGTAATAACAAAAACGTATCACGTCTTAAAATACAATAGTAGACCTTTGTATGGCAGTAAGCGATCTCGAGGCTTGTTACCCTCGAGTTAAGGGTCTTAGCCAAAGCGGTGAGATTAATAGTGAAGTAACGAGCAGTCGTAAAATCATTCTTTCTTCAAGAGCTAGTGGCAATATGACGATAAGCGGGGTTTCGGCTACGGTAACAGGGGGTGCGTTTTTGTTCGCGTACAGCACTCGTACTGGTACTTAATGTGGAGCTGGGGGTTGGATTTTTGTTGGTAAATTACAGTATCATTAAGTACCTGCAAATGGTTTTGGGGCAATAATACTCGATGTAATCCTATATCATCCCTCCTTTCGAAACACCAACACGAGGCTTAGATGGCGAATCCGAGATGGCCTGCTCAGACTTATGTTGTTCCTAAGCAATTCTGCAAGGTGCGGGCGTTGTCCCCCAACCGCAGGTTTCCCTTGGCCAATATATATAAGTGGAGATCCTCTTCCTGCATGCTTATCAGATCCGACCAGGATGGTTATGGGACAGAACCATTGGTTCACGCCGGTGTTTCTGTTATCAGATCCTACTAGGATCCGATTGATGCAGCAATGACTATACCAATTGCGATGTTCCGTATCCATTGACTAGCTACAACGTAGGCGAACCAACGCTGAACAGTGTTGGTTTGACTAGTGAGAATGGTTGTCTTGATCCTCTACTTCTGAGGAATTCTTCTTGTCTTCACGACAACTTTTGAAAGTGACGAAATCTACGTTCTTTTCCGAAAATCTTCGTTTTCAGAATTCGTCTGCGCTACCACTACTGGCTTTCTACAGCAGCTAGTATCAGTCATGAACTCATTTGTTGTGAGCAAAGCAGAGGCTGGGCAGAGTGAGCCAGGTATGCACAACGAGAAGGGCGGCATACCTGTGAACGTGCGAAGCGGTGATCTAGAGCAACATGGAGATCAAGGCACGACGAAACACGATACTACCGGCGCCCGTGATGACGATGAAGCATTCCTCGTGAAATTCAGCGTAGACGATGCAGAGAACCCCCTGAATTGGTCTCAAAAGTTAAAATGGGGAGTTACCATAGCCGTGTCCGGTACAGGATTTGTCCGCATCATGGTTTCGACAGTAAGGCTTTCATTTCATGCTCGAGCTTATACTACCCACCTGCAAGGCACGAGGCTAAGAATTGCTTATACAGATGATGGCACCTGCAATCGACACTATTGCAAATGAGCTAAGCATGTCAACTACCGAGTCATTCATGTCACTCTCTGTCTATCTTCTGGCGACCGCATTCGGACCACTTGTTATTGGCCCTCTATCAGAAATCTATGGCCGAAGCCATATATTCCACATGACGAATGTGTGGTTCCTAGTCTGGAACCTCGTTTGCGGCTTTGCGAACTCGAAGGGTCTGCTTATTGCTGCTCGCTTGCTAGCTGGCTTTGGTGCTAGTGCCGTGTACAGTCTAGCATACGGTGTCCTCGGCGATGTGTGGTCAGCCGAACAAAGAGGACGTTCCTTGAGCTTATACTTGCTGATCCCATTGACGGGTTCGGCGGTTGGTCCCATAGTTAGCGGGTTTATCGTTCAGTACTCTACATGGCGATGGATGTTCTGGGCAACAACTATTCTCCAAGTCATAGTTGAGTTGGCTTCTGTTTTCTTGTTCTTCGAGAGCTATGCACCTGTTCTCCTCCGCCGCCGCGCCGAGAAACTTCGCAAGGAGAATAACGACTCTCGCTATCATACTGAAACTGACAGACTTGAATCCGGACGATCTGCAGCTTGGAAGTTGGGCCACAACTTGTCTCGCCCGCTACGCCTTTTAGCATTTCATCCTATCATCCAAATCCAGGCCATCCTAGAAGGTATCAATTACGGCTTATTATATTTTGCATTGTCCAGCTTCTCCTCTCTTTACGTCTCTGCATATGGCGAGTCTATTTCCATCTCCGGCCTCCACTATATTGCTATATGCACTGGTACTATATCCGGATCTCAGCTCTGTGGGCCGCTCATGGACTACTTCTACAAGAGACTTGCCGCTCGCAACGGTAATACCCATATACCTGAGTTGCGAATCCCGCTTCTGCTGCCGGCTGTTTTGATCACACCTCTTGGGCTGGTACTCTACGGCTGGGCAGCAGAGTATCACCTCTTCTGGCTTATTGTTGACATTGGAGCGGCGTTGCTCTCCCTTGGCATGCAGGTCTTCGACACTACGCTTCATGCCTATGTTATGGATGCGTACCCTGAGCACGTTAGCTCGGCGTCGGCTGCAACACAGGTGCTCAGGAGTCTCTTGGCGTTCGCGTTTCCATTATTCTCGGACAAGATGTATGAAGCATTGGGCTATGGGTGGGGAAATAGTTTGTTGGCGTTTTTGTCAATTGGTGTTGCCCTGCCTGTGACGGGAATACTCTGGCACTTTGGTGCAACGTTGAGGGCTAGACAGCTGTCAAGCTACTAGGGACTCTCGGGGAATATCGCATGAGTGTGGATGTAGGGTCAGCTTTGTAGTATGTACCTTGGTATACTTTCTGCGAATGGTCTTGCTTTGAGCCTGGAAGATATGCTGGAGTTCTGAGTGCCGGCTTGGAAATAATGTTTTACGAATTTTTTGAATAATATAAAATATGACCAGGAAACCTAAGCGCAATCTATGGAAAAGGGTTGTTCGCAAGCGACTTCGCTTGCGTCTCACGTCGCCTCCAAGCAGTCATCTGGGTATAAGTCCATTAAAGAGCTAACAACCCACAGTCGTTCCATGATAGCTCCGGAGATAAGTAAAGTATTTCCTTACTAGTTAGTACTATCCTCGATTTCCTCAGCACATGAGAGAGAGATTTTCAGTTACCATAGCCATACCAAAACCCCAGCTTGAGAAAGATCGAGCTAGTAAGTCCACCATTATCGAGGCTTATTTTTGAGACTTCTTCACCACCAAATTCTACTTAAATAGCTATGAACTATTAGATTACACTCCATATGTAGCTTATGACTTCTGTAGCAAAAGACACCTTTCGCGGACGTGATCCTCGCAAAACATCATAAACCAGAATCAACCAATTATACTTATACCACCACAAAACCACTCGACTCCACTTCAAGAAATCCTCTATCCAGTTAATCCAAAACCTAATTGTCTCTCCGTAACCCTTTTGACACTTCAAAGACCATCTTTTCCCAATACCAGAAAACTGAATTTCTACTAATAACACAACTCAAGAGACTGCATTTATCACTCTCTCCTCATCTACCCACAAAACATATCCAACACCAACCCACCCATTCCAGCAGATTCCTCCCTCATCCAACCCCTTCCTACTCTAAACTCTCCACCCCCTTCCCCCCTCTCCTTATAAAATTATCATAACCTAGATTTCTTACTACTAACCTAAACACACTAGACCCTCTCCAGACTCGCAACCTCCATTCCCGACGGGCCACGAATCCACAAACCCGTCAACCCCTACAGCAGTCACAAGCCCATCTCCTCATCTCTAACCCCATCGCCACCATACCTATCAAACCTACAGAAATGCGTCCCCCACAAGCCACCGTCTAGTCTTGAGCTTGGTACATCAAGTTTCCCACCACATCCAACTCCCAATTCCTAATCACTAATTCCCCAATCCCTTCACTCAACCCACAGGCTACACACAGAAATTACACAAAATCCAAATCCAACTCCAGAGATATCCCCCTCTGCCCCTTTCCTTACCCGCCCTTACAAGATCCCTAAACATCACGAGGGGATACAGAAACAGAGTCGTCCTCCGCAGTAGTTCTATCATGGCAGTGGAAGTAGATTACCCAGGGCGGTAGATAGTCCACGCGTATCCACTGATTGAACCTGAAATCCCGCATTCAACATGACATACCACGATGATTCTCACACGGGAGGGAAGTAGAGTAGATTGGGATGAGAGTTTCCATACGTTATTTATTCTAGCAAATTGTCTCTATGCTGTAGCTTCTACTGTAGCAGAATGCGGTATTCCCATCTCAGCCATCTGCAAATTCGCGATTCATCAAACGATACCATCAGAATCCCCAGGTGGATGTTTAAGTGACAACACCACAACAGAATATTTACAGACACGTTGAAGTCACAAATCATCAAAACCACAAAAGTTGAACTTGAAATCTTCATTTTGATCGATTCAAGTATCTACATACTTCCAATGGCAGCAGAAATCATCAGTGATCTCGCGCAGGAAGTGTGAATCAATTATCTAACATAAATGGTACCGTCTTGAACAATCCTCGACCTCAATTCATCGCTCCGAAATTTCCCTCATATACACCCTTCTCTGCCCACTTTGGTGTAAATGGTGCAGCGTTGGGGTTGATTCCATTGACTGGTCCTTGTGGCGCCATCTCGGAGGCAACACGGCCAGTAGAGATGGCGTACTTGAGTGCACTGTCAAAATGGCTCTCGCAGATGTCATTACACACTTGAGAGATTCCTGCTTCTGTCAAAAAGTTGTTCTTTTTTGCCCAGTGGTTGAGAAGGTCCAACATCTTCTCTTCTGTCATGACATGTTCCCTTGCCACCTTCAACTCCTCAATCTCACGACGCAAAGAAGCCATATCGTCAACCTTGCTTCCATCATATTCAAGTCCGCTCTGGACATCAAATTTCTTGTGTGAACCATCAATCTTCTCTTGGAAGCCATCAACCTTGCTTCTGATCTCATCGATCTGCATCTGCATGGACGTAATGAACAGATCAAAGTGAGTCTTCGTCGCGGCGTCAATATCCTTCTTCATGGTTGAGAGAAGAGATGCGAGATCCGCGGATCCAGAAATTGGGGCGACATTGGTAATTGGTGATGGGACCTCCTTTGGTGACGGGCTTGTAGTGGAGGCACCCAGTTGTTCAAGATTTTGATAAGGGGCGTTGAGGGTAAGTTGATCGCACTTGGTCTCCAAACCTGCTGTCTTTGCGAGCAATCGTTGGATGTGCAACTGGGTCTTTTCCTCCAAATTGGTTGTCTTTGTCATCAATTCTCGAATCTCCAAATCTGTCTTCCCTGCAAGACCAAGTGTCTTTACTTCCAACCCCTCAGTTCTTTCTTCTAAGCCGAGTGTCTGGTCCTTCAACTCATAAAAGCTCAACAAGTGAGCATTGAGTTCATCCTTCATATGGCCAACCATTTCTCGCAATGATTCGTCGTCGGAATCAGGCTTTGGCTCTCCGGACTTCCCATTCAACTCATCAATAGAGTAACCCAAAGCAGTGATCTTTCTCTCGAGAACTTCCACAACAGCAAGCTTGCTCTGAATGTCCTGAAGCATCTTCGGCATTTGAGCAGCTGCACCAATCTTTCCCATGAGCAGTGCTCGATAACTACCCAAAACGGTCTTCTCAAAACGGTCGACACGTCCTGACATGTTGCGGATGGCAGCAGCCTCTCTGTATGGTCCCGATGCAGCGAGGATCATCGGGCGGATTGTATTCAACTGTGCAGCCTCGCTGGCCGCAATCTTCTCTGAGATGAGGGATCGAACAGATTCATCATTGGATGTATGGGTATTCGAAATCTGCTCTTCCAATTGTTGAAACTTTTCCCCAAAGAAATTTTGGAAAATTTCCTGACATTGGCCTCGAATTGCCTGCATGTCAACAGGAGCATGTGTAATTCTACATGCCCCATCATAGATACCGGTGATCAGAGTATCAAGATCAGATAGCAGAGATTCGACTGTGGCAGGCTCTGTGGGAACAGGAAACTCCTGCTTAGGGAGTGTTGGTGGCTCACGTCCGTCAATGACCTTTGCAATGATCTTCTTCGCAGTATTGTCGATGCATGCGACCGCATAAACATTGTTGTCTTGGAGAGCCTTGTGAATGCGGAACGCGCTCTCAACGACGGTCGGATCCATGGTTGTACAAGGCTATTGATGTCTGGAGATGAAGTCAGCTTTGATCGCGATGATGAAGGATGTTGACCAACTTACAATGATGTGGTATGTTCAGATAGCCAAGTCGGAAACAGAGACAGAGCGACAGAGTGACGCGACCGATTACCAAAGGTGAGGTGGTGGTTGAGGTGTCGAGGTCTCCGACAGAGCAGGTTAGCATAGAGCTTCAAGGGGCGAGATAGAGGCAAGGTAGACATACAGAAACGCTATAGAACCAATTGAAAGAACAGACAGGACGATTTCCAGAACAAAACGCACCAAAACAAAGGTGGTGGTGGTTGTGTTAATGGAAAGAAGGAAGGAAGGAAGTCGTGGGCAGCGACTACACTTTTAAATTTGCTAAGCGAGACGCCGACGACTGCCAGGCCAGGCAACAAGGCAATAACCAACCATTGCTAGGTGGCTGGATAGGCACGTGATAGCGCTAGTGCAGAGTTTTCTTATCGACAGGTTTCTACTAGATTCCTTAGAAAGCTTTTGCGTAAGTTTCATTCGCTCATCTTCATGAGTGAATATCCTGGTCGGTCAGCTGTAACAACTAAGATGTCAGGGTGGAATATTGATTAGATTGTTCGCAAGGAGAGAAGGAGAGAACTCCTCGCGGTGGAACTAACTAAATAGTTACGGAATACCGAATACCCCTATTCACTTAAGCGAATCTATTTACTATAAAACTCGAAATCGAACCTTCACATAAGGCCCCCCCTTATCCTATAACCCTTCTACACAGAAGTAGCGCGAGCAGCTTGCAATTCCTCAGACGTAGGTCGTAACTTATCAGGGAAAGAGCGATAGAACAGGGTACGAGATGTAGAGCCTGTAAAGACATTCGCAAGGGGCTCCCACGTACTCTCCTCGTAACCTCTCCACTGGACTAAATACTCAAATTGACTATCTTGACGCCGAGAATCGATAATTCTGTTAACTGCTCATAATTCCTGACCACTATTATCGAGCGCTACTAGCATAGCTGGTAGATTGTGCTACCTAGGTAGTAGAGTACCTACAGTTGGCCGTAACAAATTAGTATAGAAGACTAGATAGATTACTTCGAGTTCTACTAGCAAGTCCAGCTTGTACGCGTGCGAGTTAACCTTCTAAAGGACTCGGAAAGGTTCTATAAACTTAGTATCGAATTTAGGAATAGGACAAGTAGATAGGATATTTTTAGTACTCAATAGTACTAAATTACCTACTCGATAAGCAAGGGCTAGGTCCCTTGAATTATTAGCGGAAGACTCTATCGAATCTCGAGCGGCTAGGAGATTAGTTCGTAATAAATCGAGGATCTCCTACATTTTCTATACGAATCGAGTAGTAGCTAGTTCTTTTAGTAACATAGAGTCTAAGTCTTTTAGTATTACAAAGCTTAGTCGAGGGTAGTAACCGTAGTTCGTAAAAAAGGGGGACATTCCAGTAGAGCTATTTATAATATTCCGTATAGCGAATTCTACTAGGGGGAGATATTATACCCACTTCTTCTAGGCGAAGTTTAAATAAAGGCGAAGATATTTTACTACTAACTTATTCATAATTTCAGTCTACCTATTAGATTTAGGATAGTAAGCTATCGAAAGTTATATCTAAATTTATAGTATACAATAGACAGCTTTCCAAAAGTCAGCGATAAATAAGGTTCCTCAGTTAGAAGCAATAGAGCTAGGAAGGCCGTGGAGCTTCCAAATCTCTCGAACGAAGACGTGAGCTAGGTCGGCAGCGGTTATAGTAGTTTTACAAAGAATAATGTAATAGTCTTTAGAAATCTTGTTAGTTACTACCATTATCTAATTAAATCTATTAACTCTAGTAAGGGGACCTATAGAATCTATGGATAAGTCGGTCCATCGCTGAATTAGAAGTAGAAGTGGTTTCAGGGTACCCTAATAACGAAGCTGAGAGTGCTTATTACAAGCGCAATTCTCGGAAGCCTTACAAAACTAAGCGATATCGCTATATAGCTTCGGCTACTAATAATATCGAGAAATTAGTTCGAAAAGTTTGTTCTGTCCTAGGTGGCTACTTTCTATAGAATCGTAGCTCTTTTGAAGTAACTATATACGTAAATTAGTATTAGGAATATATAAGCGGTCTCGGAAGTATAATTAATTATCGCGAATTATACACTTTGACAAAGACACCTCTTTAAAGTATAGAGTACGGTTAACACTATTTATCTCAGTGGATATTCGCTTCCAAAAGGGGTTGTTAGGATAACCCTCCTTAAGTATACAAGTAATCCTCTGATTGTCAGATTTATTAGTTTCGTTAAGTTAGATAGGCGACAGCCGCAAAGCAGGGTCTAAATTATGCCCTTTTAGTAGGGCCTGGTCCTGGTATTTTAGGCGAGGGTCGTCCGAACCTTTGGGTAAATCTTAAGAGCGACGAGTCAAGGAGTCAGGTTAATTTAATTTAATTTAAATTTATTTAACGTCCGGCGAATACAGCAAGCCTTCGTGTAGCTAGGTTCTAAACATCCCTTAATAGGGCAAAGGACGCTAGGGGGTACCCTAGAGGTCAAGGGGGGTAGAATGGGAGACTATTCTACAAATATCAGGCTAAAGAGAGAGCCCGCTTCTGGACTAACTCTTATACATAAACAGGAAGTATTAAAGGATAAAAACAAAGGAAAGAAATTAAGGCTAGTCCGAGTTCGGCCTATTAGGGCAGATCTTAGAGTAGAAGTTGGATTTGTAGAAAAGTTCTCGAAAGAGCTTCTCTGAAAAAGGTCCAAAGAGAAGACAAGGGTCACGTTTAGCCTTAGCTATAAGTTTAGGGGCTCTTCGCTTAACTATTCGGCAAAACAGAATATAAAATCGCGACTTCTCCTTTCTACAGGAACAGTCGCTAGCCTCGAGAAGAGAATCTAGGTAGCGGAACCGGGTATGGTAGTCTATAAAGTCCCCATGCCCTGTTCTAGCCGCGATTAGACGACCTAGGACCTCCCTAGGGAGTTTAAGCGAGCGGGGTTTCGGGGCCCACGTCGTAAGGCCTAGGAGCCTATACATAGGGGGTAGAGTTGTTAACCAAAGCTCATTTGCTAGCTTTATACTCTCGTTCCTTACGTTCCTTCTTAGCGAGGCTATACAGAGAGGGGAAGCTGAATCCGGGCTAGTACGTGTAGCTACTCTAGCTGCTTTATCCGTAATTTCGTTTCCGGAAATCCCGATATAGCTAGGGCACCATCTAATAGCTATCTTGCTAGGGTAGGTCTATACAAGGGCGTAGACTTTGTTAAAGACCCCTTGTAAAGTACTAGTAGTACGGTACGTAAGTTGAAGAGTAGCTTCTAGGTTGTCGAGACAGATCCAACAGCGTTACGTTTAGGGCCAGAAAGGCGTACTTATAGCGAGTTCAAGGCCGAGAAGGGTTGCTCTAGCCTCGGCGTCGTAGATCTCGAGGGTCTTAATAAACGAGAAGGACTTCGTGTTAAGGACAAGGCCCCCTCTTGTGAGGCAGACCCCCCCGCCTGTACTACCGCCGTCGAGTCTAGAGCCGTCGGTATAGACTACTAGGTCAGTAGGCGAGACTATACTTAGAAAGTCTAGGAACCGTTCCTTATATAGGTCTTTGTCTCCCTTAGGAGTAGGTCCGCCTAC